>SJYC01042236.1:0-47462 GCA_006408675.1 Madoqua kirkii | reverse complement strand
CAGCTTGAACATCTGGAAGTTCATGGTTTCTGTACTGTTGAAGCCTGGCTTGGAGAATTTTGAGCATTACTTTACTAGCGTGTGAGATGAGTGCAGTTGTGCGGTAGTTTGAGCATTCTTTGGGAACACAGCAAGCAGGAGCAGACTTGAGCCTCTGGAAGGAAACCAGAGCGTAGCCTGGGGATTGAGGCATCTCTCTAAGTGTCAGAGAGCTGTTTACTTAGCTACTGGTTACTTACCTACTGCATGAGGCAGGAAAGACCCTGCTGAGGCTGCAATTCTGTTCTGAGCTTGGAGGCAGGCCATGTGGGAGGGCTTGGCACAGCTCCCAGGCTCTGCTCAGGCCAATCAGCCACCAGGGAAACTCTCAAAGGTGCCAGGCCTCTGGCCGGGTGAGCAACTCAGCACTGATTGCGCCTCGAGCAGGAGTCTTGCCTTGCTCAGGCTGTGCATTGAGGTGGGAGGGTTTAGTGCTCAGAATAGAAAGTGCTCCCGGCCATGCAGACGCGGATGGAAAATGCTATAAACACAGTCAAGGCCTCCGAGGGGGGTTGGCCTTCTGCCTCTTCCCACCCAAACTCCCTAAACTTTCCTTATCCCTCCCTGTTCCTTTCCTCCTCTCAATCCACCCACAGAAAAATGAGTTTCAGAGGACTTAGATGGAAAGGACCTTAGGGTTTTCTGGATAAAACCCTTCTCATTCAGAACACAGGGGAGACAGGTCCAGAGGATGGGGCATGGTCAAGGTCGTGGGCTGATGAGGTCTGTGGCCTATCTAAGACTTCGTTCTGATGGCTTGAAGCGTTTCTGCTCTGGAGGCTGCGATGAATACAGGCTCTGCTGCTCTTTAGCTGTGAGCCAGCGTTTCGGTTCAGTCACGCAGTGGTGCCCGACTCTTTGCGACCCTATGGACAGAGCTCACCAGGCTTCCCTGTCCTTCAGCAGCTCCTGAGCCAGTGTGCAAGTTACTAAATTCTCTGTGCTCTGATTTCCCATTTGTAATGTGTAACTGTAATGACCCTGCCTCACAGGCTTCAAGAATTAGAGAAGACGGACTTGCGGAACCTTGAATGCCCCGCACACACTCACGCCTCATTTCTGCCCGTTGGTGTTGCCTTTTGTTGACAGGGCTCTTTGCCTCGCGCTCTTTCTACTGCACAAAAACCTTCTTTGTTGTGTACGGAGAACATATCTCCTGGCTCCAGATTCGGATGGACTTTGCCATGCTTCTCTTTTCCCAGAAGAGACAATGATGCCCCTGGTCATACGCTAGTGCTTTTGAAGCTCAGCATGAATCTGCCTTCCTAGGTCTCCCTCTGAATTCATCTCTCATGGAGTATTGTCTGCAGTTTCATTATAATGCTTATATCTGCCTCATGTCAGCCACACATCCGTCTATGGGACAAGACAGTAAGCCGGACTCATCCCTTTAGCCCAGCACTTCGCATGGTGCGTAGCCCACTAGGAGGAGCTTATTGGATATTTGTTCCTCAGATGGCCTCTAAGTTTATACTGGTGCTGCTGGCCAAAAGGAAAGATGTAGCTCACACTGAGAAGGGGAACCCGAGGCCTGGGACCTGGCACCATCTCACGGGGCCTCCTGGAAACTGAAGTGAGGGTGGGCTTGTGGCAGCCTCAGCCCCATCTGGACGGCATGCGGCCTCAGCCAGAGGCGGTTGTCTAGAGACAGATGAGTCATCACAGGCATTGCCTATTTACTTTACTTGTCATCTTCTCTTTAAAGGGGAATTTGATTTGAGACTCACAAGGGCTTTCAACATCCGTGAGCTGGTAAACATTTCGTTGGACGGGTTCTTGCACCTGCCTCGTCAGAGCGCGTCCGCAGTTCTGACACTCCCCCTGCCCCAGATCTCCATTCTCTATCTTCAGAGACTCTACGGATTTCCCAGAAGATCTAGCTTTAAAAACAAACAAACAAACCACACAGCCTATCTTTAGACTCAGTACTGGATTTTCCTTGGACCTGCCCTGACATCTGGGCACATACTCCCTGTTAATGTGCCCCGCTGGGCGTTGCTGAGGCTTGGAGCTGGGAGAAACTTTACAGATGACCTCATTTCTCAGCAGAGCCCAGTGGGACCATCCTCCTGGCTTCCTGGAAGCTTCCGTCTATAAAGACTGTTTTCACTTTTGTCATAATGTGAAACTTACAGCATAATGTTCCCTTAAATGAAACTTGGCTTCTCAGAAATCCACTTCCCTCTTGTGCAAAGGTCTTTACTAATCAATTCTTTCTTCTTCTCCAGACAATGAGAAAATAACCAGCCGGACAAATCCCACGGGGACAGCCCTCATCCAGCCACTGGGGACGCTGCTTCTTTGTCTTCCAAGAATGTGAGTTTCTCCTCCTCTCTCCAAGCGGCCAGACAGCTGGGTCTCCATTGACAGGGCAGCAGCTCAAATCTCCAGCTGACCCCAGGGCTTTGAGGGGAAGATGCAGGCTGGATGACTGACCGGTTTGCAGAGAGAGGCTGGCATTCTGTGCAGGCGGTGGATGGCGCAAGATGTTCCCCCATTTGGACACACGAAATAGTACATTTCCTTTGAGAGAACAGTCAGGTGTGGAGGTGTAGAACTCCAGAAAAAGAGGTTCGAGTCTGTTCCTGGGACATATATGTCATTGGCAAGGTTTGGACTCCACGCTGAGCTGAAAGGGGTAGGTGGGGCTTTGAGACAGTAACTCGATGCCTGCAGAAAGAGAGCTACATTTCAGCAAAGCTGACCAGGAAGCCAGCAAAAGCTTCCAGAATGGTCTAGGCACTCACGTTCTAAAAGAGGAGCGTTCAGAGGCCGGAGGCTGATGTTTGGTAAGTCCCTGCCAGCAAGCAGGCGCTTTACCTCATTTAGATCCTTATATTTAACCCTCAAGCAGTTCTTAGAGGTAGGTACTCTTATTATTTCCTTTTCCCAAACGGGGAAATGGAGGTTCAGAGGGATTCCGTGAGCTCTGCCCACATGGCGGGCGAGAAGCTGAGGTAGGGCTCCAGACTACGCTCCGTGCACCCGATGGCCAGCGGCCGCACCCACACGCGCCGCGCCTCCTCGGCCGCGCCTCCTCGGCCGCGCCTCCTCGGCCGCGCCACACGCAATTCCGAACGAGACTCAGGGACTAGCAGCATAAGAAACTCGGGGACACTCTCCCTACAAGCCAACTATTTCGCTGGGGAAACTAAAAGTATCACTTATTTAAGATCTCTGGAAATCGTCCTAAGGGCATATGGCAAATGCAGAAATGCGCATTCAAGAAAATCCATTAAATCCTGGTGAGAACAGAGAGGGTGTGCGGCATTTGAACCCCGACCCAGTGGCTCACTCCCTCTCAGCCCTCTCTCTCGGAAATTACTCCAGGTACAAGGATGGCTGATAGCACAGAGGAGCCCTCTCCCTCCAATTCTCACTACATTTACAGTTTTCCCTCAAGGATTTGATAAATTCAGTAACCTTTCATGATAAAATCACTCCACAACTTGGAAAGGGGAAGAAACTTCTTCAACCTTGTAAAGACATCTACAAAAATCTGAGTCGACATCATCCTCGATGGTGAAAGACCGCTTTCTCTACGACTCAGGAGCAAGATCAAGATGCCTGCTCTGACTCCAGTCGATGTTGGGCTGGTGGTGGCAGCTAGGAAAGGCAGGCGAGACAGAGAAAAGGCTTCAAAAGACACTTCAAGAAAGAGCAAAGGCAGTCCACAGAGTAGGAGAAAATATTTGACATTTCATACCTGATAAAAGTCTAGTATCCATAATACATTAAAAGCTCTTTTCTTACAATTCAAAAGAAAAAGACAAACAGTCCAATTAAAAAAAGGGCAAACCACTTGGGTGGGTGTTTCTCAAAGAAGGTATAGAAATGGCCGATAATTACGTGGAAAGTTGCCCCAAGCCATTAGCCATCAAGTAAATGCGTATCAAAGCCATAATGAATGAATGAATGGCTATAATAAAAAATCTGACAATAACAAGTGTTGGTGAGAGTATGGAGAAATCAGAACCCTCCTACACTGTTGATGGTGGGGTAAAAGGGTGCAGCCCCTTTGCAAGACAGTGTGGCAGTCTCTCAAAATGTTAGACATTGACTTACCACCTAACCAAGCAATTCCACAGCCGGGTATATATCAGGGAAATGAAAGAACACGCTCACCCTAACACTTGTACATGAGGATGTTCTCAGCAGCGTTTTTCATAATAAGCACAAAATGGAAACAACGCAACAGCCCATCAAGAGACAAGTGCAAGCTGTGCCTCCATGTGAGCGTTTAGCCGTGGAAGGGACGGAGGGAAACGCTCCACGATGCGGACAGACCTTGGGAACACTATGCTCAGTGAGCGAAGCGAGTCACAAAGGCCACATACCGTATGATTCAGTATGCATGGGCTGTCCAGAATAGGAAAACCTGAAAAGGCAGAAAGTGGACTCTGGTTGTTAGGGCAGGAGTGGAGTAGGGTGGGGAATAATTGCTAATGAGTGACAGGCACTTCGTAGGGGTGATGAAAATGTATGATCTTAGGCTGTAGTAAACCCAATTATGAATATAACAAAGAACATTCCACTTATACACTTTGGTGAATTGTATGGTACTTGAACCATATCTCAATAGAGATATTTTAAAAATTAAAAAATACTCCTTTAATACTGATGGGAGAGAGGCTAGAATACTAGGTCCCCCGCAGCCCACCGGCTGCAGAGCACGGCTCCTCTTCCTGGGGGTCTGCTTCAACTCTGCTGAAGCTGGAGTGTGGTGTCTACACCCTCTCCAGGCTCAAGCCCCGGAATCTGGAGCTGCGGCCTGCGTCGGCCCTGGAGACAAGCCCTGTTGATGTTCTCTCACTGTGAGGCCCCACAGCAGCAAGCATTCACGCTGACTTGGGTGATACGTGGTCTGGAAAAGCACTTTCCCCATCTTTCTCGGAAGACTCTGCACCTGTTCTGAGAGGAGGGCTGTTATGCCTACTTAATAGGGGAGCCTGGAACCAGAGAGGTGAAGAGCTTGGCGGAGGTCAGTTAACGAGGTAAGGGCAGATTTAAGAGCCGCCCCTCGCCGCCCCCACCTCAGCCCAGTGCACCGCTCCAGCGGCCTGCTCTCCACCTGCGCTCTGCCCTCTGCTGGGAAGGGGGAGCAGGCCACCTCAAGGTCAGCCCTCCTAGCCTTTGTCCCTCTGTGAGATGGACATCAGGACATCTTCATAAGGACAGCGGGAGATAAGGGTGCAGCTTCGTGTTTTGGACTGAGAATCAGATGGAGACGTGGAGATTGCCTGCTTTTGAGGAAGGCACTACTTTCTTGCCTGGTCTGTTGACAGAGATGAGGGCTCTGGTCTATTGAATGACCTCATCCAAGCCTGTTTTGGAGGGTGAGGTGGGATCAGCAAGAAGAGTGTTGAAGAACTTTACCTTGTTAACCTAGGTAAGTTCATAATCACCTAAGCCTCTAATGCTCCAGACCCAGCGGATCCCCTGGACTGCGGCCGGCCCCGAGGATCTCCTGGACTGGCGGCCTGCCCGGAGGATCCCCTGGACTGGCGGCGGGCCCCGAGGATCCCCTGGACTGGTGGCCTGCCCAGAGGATCCCCTGGACTGGCGGCGGGCCCTGAGGATCCCCTGGACTGGCGGCCTGCCTGGAGGATCCCCTGGACTGGCGGCCGGCCCGGCGGATCCCCTGGACTGGCGGCGGGCCCCGAGGATCCCCTGGACTGGCGGTGGGCCCGGCGGATCCCCTGGACTGGCGGCGGGCCCCGAGGATCCCCTGGACGGGCGGTGGGCCCGGCGGATCCCCTGGACGGGCGGCACCAGGAGCCTTAGGGTGCTAGTGCTTAGTTCCTCAGCCATGTCTGACTCTTGCAGCCCCGTAGACTGTAGCCTGCTAGGCTCCTCTGTTCGTGGAATTCTCCTGGCAAGAATACTGGAGTGGGTAGCCATTCCCCTCTCCGGGGGATCTTCCTGACCCAGAAATCAAATCCGGGTGTCCTGTGTTGCATACTGTCTGAATCACCAGGGAAGCTCACCAGGACACCTAGAGGTTTCAGAATGCCACCCGGAACCCCAGTGCCCGCCTCACGCACGATGCCGCAGCAGACGTTTATTAAAATCTCTTAATAAACTGAGCTGTTTACTAGCGGGGTCTGAAGGCTCTGAGATTGTGCTTCCCAGCTGCTTACTGAGACCGAGTCGTGGATCTGGCTCAGCTGACTCGGGCTGAGGAGGGGGCAGGAGCGTCGTGTTCCCTGGAGGCCTGTGCAGTGAGGGTGTCTCTGCCCATCACCTCCGCCCCCGCCCCCATGACAGGTGGGGACCTTAACTCCTTCCCACTTGGGCTCCCTGGGTGCCCAGCAGGCCAGCCTAGGACCCTGGCCCGTTACACATCCAGAACAATCCTTGCTACACACACTCACGATCCATATTACTCATTCTCCCCGACAGTGACTCCTGAAGCTCCTCCTTGGTGGCGGGTGAAGAAACAAGTCTGCAGCCTCCGCCTTTGAGGGCTCATGAGAGTGTCCTTTCTCACCTGGTTTCACAGAAGAACTATTCCCACCCCACCCACCCCAGGAAGGAGTCTACTTGTTTGGGATACTTGCTGTGTTTAGGCCCCACACTGTTGCCAGCTCCTGCTTGGCTATTTCCGTACATTTGTGTAATAACTTGTAGGGAGTGTGGAAAAGTGTACAAGAATAAGCACATGTTTCTTACCTAAACCTCAAAGCATGTGCTCTAAGGTTTATTCTGCAGAACCCTAGTGTTTGCTCACACAGGTGAATGGGGAAGCATTATAATACAATTGCTCATTAATTAAGATTGCTTATGAAGAATGACACGTCTGTGCTGCCTTGCAAGCACCTGGAGGACCACAGAACACTTTATAGAAATACGTATTGCAGTTTCCTTAACTGAATGTGTGATTCAACTTTATTTGCGCATTCTGGGTTAGCTCACTGCCGTGGCCCCGTGGTGCCTGCCCACTCTCCTATCTTCCCTCCTTCCCCTGCTCTTCCTTCCTTCTCTCCCATTTTGAACAAACGTACATTGCTCACCTCTTCTGCTACCTAAGTCACCTAGCAGGCCGTGAGTCTGCAAGGCGCCGCCCGGGGGCCCCTGCACACAGCGGGCGCCTGGTCCTGTCTGTTGGCGTTCGCGGCCGAAGATTGTCAGCTCACAGTCTCTTCAGCTTACATCATCTGCTTGGAATCTTGAGAACCCATGTGGTGGGGATGCGGGCGCCCTCCGCGATGCTTCTGGAATGCGCATCGGCCTCCCAGCCCAGCTCTCCCTGCAGCGAGCACAGAGCCGCACTGTCTGTCTCCCTGCGTGGCTCTGTGACTTCTGCTGCTGGGTGCCAGCACGGAGCACGCAGAGAATGCGGCCTGCTGCTCGGCGCTGCTCCACCCCGGGGTTTGCCACCTCGCCTTCCTTCCCCGCTTCCCGTCCCGGACACTCTCAGCTGGAGTCCGGACCGTGGCGGTCGTCAGCACCTGCCCTTGAGACGCATAAGCTGCCAGAACAGCGCTGGGCCGCAGAGCTGGGTGTGCCGCCAGAGAGGAGACGGGCCGCGCCGGTGCCGAGCGCGGGACCCGGTGTCAGGAGCCGAGAAGCCCCAGGACTTCCGGGCTGATGCCTTGTGTTGGGAGGGAGTGACGCTCTCCTTCAGGGAAGCCCCAGGACTTCTCCGGTCTGCGTCCAGGAGGGAGGAACCTGTGAGCGCTCGAGGCAGCGTGAGCGTCATCTGTGCTGCCCTGTGGTCTCCACAGGACCTGTCTTGCTGCCCAGTGGCCCCAGAGGCCCAGCCGCCATGGGGATGTCTGGTAACCCCTGAAGAGCTGGCCTGTGAAGACTCTGAGCTCCCCCGAGGGGCCCTGGACACCAGGAAATTCCTGGCAGGACCATCTGTCTGTGCAGACTCCTTGCTGAGCATCCCCCAGCCTGGAAAGAGCAGCTCAGAAGAGGCCAGGGCTCGAGAGGGCAGAGAGGAAGAGCGGGGCCTCGGGGGGCGGGATGATGGGGGTGGTGTCAGAGGTGGTCTCCTCCGGCTCGCTGTCCCCGTCGTCCGGGCCTTCTGCCAGGGCCGGGCTGATTCTCACCACGCTGTCCTCAAACTGCACCTGCTTCCTCTTGGCCAGCGAGCCAGCTGGCTCCAGGGGCAGCTCCGTTGGGGTGTCCGGGCGCCGCAGGGCGTTGGGCTTCCTCGTCCCCTTCAGGATGCTCTTCACGTGGATGAAGAGGGAGCCAGGGCCCTCCTTGAGGGCCCCGTGGAAGGTGTAGGTCTGCTCGGTGTCCCCAGAGCCGGTGGTGCTCACCACGCTGCCGGAGGGGTCTGTGTACTGCTCCGGGGGGGCCAGCACCTCTGCGGCAGCTTTGCTCTTTTTCCGCTTGCTCAGCAGGAAGTACGCCAGACCGGTGATGATGAGCATAGAACCTGGGAGAGATCTGGGAGGTCAGGATGCTGGACACATCCTCGAGAAAAGCCAGATGCCCACTGTCCCTGTGCAGGCGGCCCCCAGTGCTCCAGCCCACACACCTAACTTGTCCTCACACACCCGCATCAGGACCGAGGCAGGCTGCTGCCTGGCCAGCGGGGGATGTCAGTGGGCCTGTCTGTGCTGGGTCTTCACGGCGCCCATCAGCCCGGAGGCCCTGTGCCTGCGGCCCGCTACGGGTAGGAAGCTGACCCGTGTGCCGTTCCTGCCTGCCCACCCTGCACTGTGCTCAGCCTCCCTCTCAGGGCTGGCTTGCTGTGTCTAGACCTGCAGTGCCTCCAGCGAACCTGGACTCTGGGCTGGATCAGAGCTTCTTTCTATTCCAGGAGTGGGGACAAACCCCTTCTCCACCACCTGCCTCCAGTAAACACACAGGAAGTTGCAAAGCCCTTCGGGTGCCACCCCTCACGCAGCCTCCAGGCCAGAGGCCTCTCTGTCTCCTGCTGGGAGCCCGTCCTTGTCCAGAGGGAGGCGTGAAGGTGGCGCTCCTGCCTGCCAGGGCCGGAGCCTCCTGTGTATCTCACGCTCGCTAAAGCTGGGAGGCTGTGGCTCCCTCTGACCTTGGCAGTGCTGTCTGACTCTACTGAAGGCTGCCTGGAGTGGCCCTGAGACGAGGCTCTGCCTTTGAACCTCATTTCCAAAGGCAGTCGGCTTCCTGGCATTTTAGGTGGGTATTGAGGAGGGGTGCGGTTTTCACAGCGAGGGAGGGGAGAGCAGCGTCCCAGCAGAAAAAGTCATCACTGATAACCCAGGAGGTAGAAGCATTTCTGGCTTCTGAGGTCAGGAAACTGGGCTGGCTAGCAGGGTGAGTAGAGGGGGACAGAAGAGGGGTTCGGGGGCCTCTGGGGGTCCCGTTCAGTGTGCCTTTCAAACCAGGCTGAGGAGTTTGGACCCGAATGTGTAGGGGCTAAGGAGACACAAGGGTCTGGATGGAGAAGTGATCATCTTGCTCCCTCTGAAAGCTCAGCTCACACACGGGAATTGCAGAAAAGGTCAGCTCGCTTTTGTGGGTGTGACCTCTGGACATTTACAGGAAAAATGCGTTTCCTGGGACGTTCCTGTCTCTTGATCAATTCCTCATCCCGACGATCTATGCCAGGAAAGGGGCCAGTGGGGCGCTAGCGGCAGCATCACTGGAGGCCCAGGAGACAGGGTTCAGGGCCTCCTGCTCAGAGCCTGCCCTCGGCCGGAGTCTGCCTGCCTCTGCCACCTCCCGGAGCTCCTGCCTGGGAGTCAGGGCCTGCCCTCGGCTGCAGTCTGCCTGCCTGCACCATGTCCTGGAGCGCCTACCTGGGGCTCAGGGCCTGCCCTCGGCCGGAGTCTGCCTGCCTCCGCCACCTCCCGGAGCGCCTACCTGGGATGGTCACATGCCAGACCAGGACGGGGTGGAGGAAGCAGGCCACCGAGAGCAGCATGTAGGCCAGGAACCTCTGGAAGCAGCCCAGCCAGCGCGCCTTCTCTCTCGCTCTGTAGCCCAGGGACCCTGGCTGACACCTGCGGGGAGAAGTCCAGGATTGGCAGGAAGCAGGGAGGTGCCCGGAAAAGTCCCCGCAATGTAAAAAGCCCCCAGAGTCCGGGGTGGGGTTCCATTCTAGCAGTGTTCTCGGCAGCGGCCCTGGTTGAACTCCTCCAGGAGGTGAGCTCCTCACTGTGGGTTTCACAGTCGGGGCCTTGCCTGAGCCTCTGCAGAGGGCCTCCAGCGGTTTCTCTGAGAGGCCGTGCAGCCACAGCTGTCTGGTCTAGCGGGAGGAAGGAAAATGCTCTCAGGAGGCTGCGCAGGCGGTGAGAAGGAGCAGGCGCCTCAGGGGCCCCTTGGGAAGCCCCCGGTGCGGTAGGGAAGGTGTGCGGCACAGCGGACCCTCGGCCGCGACAGTTGGAGGGCTGTGCTTTATACTGGACACACGGGCGACCGAGCTGGAATCTAGCTGCTCCCTGCTCAAAGGGGCCTTGCCTAGGCATGAGATGGCATCGGCCTAGAGGGGCTTCTCATGCAAGGACCACACACGGGCCTGGTAGAGGTCTGATGCTGCGCAGGTTTCCTTGAGGATGCTCCCTCCAAGTCGCAAAGGAAGTTAGTGTTTGCGTTTGGTTCCACCTCCTTCACCCTCTGAAGTGGCCTGAAGCCGGGCTTTGCACACAGCCCAGGCTTGCTTTCCCGGAATGGAAAGGCTGGGTTATGAGGGACCAGAGCCTAGTGCCATGGTCCATTGGTGCCCCCTGGTGGTCATTATTTTGTTACAAACCCAGGGTGGGACTGGAGGAAGTCCGGAGAGGGCAGAATGCCCCTTCAGGGGGAGGGCAGCACTCTCCCTGGCCTGAGAAGCTGCAAAGTGTTTGGGACTGGAGGTGCTGGGGGCTCCAGAGGCTACTTACTGGAAGCAGACAGACAGCAGCTGAGCCACAAAGTAGACCCCTTCGCTCACGGAGACGGCGGCTCCTGTGAACCTGTGTGCAGACAGGTGAGGGAGGCCAGACACACTCTTCACGCTCCCTGGGAGTTTTCTCACAGCACCCTGGCCTCCTGCGCTTCTGTGCATAGCTGAACGACGGACTGGGACTTTCGTGACCGAATCCTGCCATCCAGCCAACAGCCACTAGGAGCTGCCTGGAGGCCAGGCCCTGGGCTGGGCTGGGCCTTAGCAGTGGGCGTGGGGAGGAGGCTGGGGCCCAGAGAGCACCCACCTAGGCCCCACACTGCTGCTGGGACACTGGCAGGCATATCCACCCACCCAGGGTCTGTGGACAGGAGGAAGGCCTGCCCTGCCTCTGGGCTCCAGGAGGACAGCGCGCAGTGCCCGGGAACAGGCTCAAGGAGACAGGGAGCGCCTTCGGGGCCAGGGAAAGCCACTCTGTCTGGCAGGGGCTCTAGGCTCGCGGGGAATGTGGGGGAAAATGCCAGGCTCTGGGAATGCTGGAGTGACTGGGAAGGCTCTCCTGTGCTCTGCAGAATGGAGTAATGGCTTGGAGGGGTGGTGACACGGGTGAGTTTGAGAAAGAGTCAGAAGTTCCTGGGGTATAAACTGAGGGATTAAGAAAGAAGGCAGAGGCCAGAGGAGGGCAAAGGAGTGTGGGTTGGAGGCTGTGGGATCCACTGAAGATTGTCAGAGGGACCTAGTGGTAAGTGGCTGAAGTGGTGGAGCGGAGATGGACCGGAAGGGTAGAGTAGGATTGAGAGCTGGTGGGTGTGGTCCATGTATAAACAGACTGCCCTGCGGAGCAGCGCCGGAGAGGGCTCCTTAGACACAGACCAGGCGCAGTGATGCGGGCGGGTGTGGACAGGAGCAGGCGGGGGCGGGGGGTGCAGCCTGGGGGTCCCTCAAGATGGACTGCTGAGAAGCTGGGTTGGCAGAACCGGCAGGGAAGGGACCCCAGGCTCCCCTCAGCCCTGCACAGGTTTTTTTCCCTCTAGGGGGCATTTGCAGAGGCAACTGGCAGAAGAGAAGGACAGAGATTGAGAAACTAAAGGGACCCGGGTGGGTGACTCTGGGCCCTGCCGCTCTTGGGCTTGGTGGCGTGGGCTGAGC
The DNA here is from genome assembly GCA_006408675.1 of Madoqua kirkii. Lineage (NCBI taxonomy): Eukaryota > Metazoa > Chordata > Mammalia > Artiodactyla > Bovidae > Madoqua > Madoqua kirkii. Next base: position 35,446 of record SJYC01042236.1, on the reverse strand, counting down.
TGCCCACCCCTCTGAGTTCTTTTAATTTGCAAAACAGACTATACAGTGTGCACTTCTCCTATAACTCCGACAAAGGTAAAGGACAGAACGTACGTACAACATTTAACTCCATATGCTTGGCATGTAGAGGAGCTCAGATAGAGAGTCCTTTGAACTGATTCCCGTCTCTCTAAAAAAAGAGCTTGCTTAATGTTTGCTGAATAAAGAAATGATTGATGAGATGGATGGATGGATGGATGGATGGGTAGGTGGAGGGTGGGTGGGCGGATGCGTGGATGGGTGGATGGAATGCTGATTGGTTGGTTTATGGGATGATCTGTCTAAAGTCCTTTCCAAACAAGAGGATATTCCAGAAGCCCCTGCTACTCCTTTCGCCTTTGGTACAGAATGGAGCTCGTGTGGGATGTGGGAGGTGCTGGAGGTGGGTCTCTGCAGAAGGACTGGGGTAAGCCGGACGAGAACATACTGGCAGGGAGGGGCCCGTGCACACATACTCACAGCAGGTAGAAAGCCAGGCTTTTGAACTGTCCCCGGAGGAAGGTCTCAGTGCCCACGCCGATCAGCACTAAGGGGGGAAGAAGAGGAGGGAAGTGTGGGCCAGGGGCTCCAGCCTTGGTGCTGCCTTGTGGAGGCTCCTTGGCCGTGAAGTGAGCCATCCCCTGGGCACTGGGAGCCAGGGGATCTCTTCTCATGTGGCACAGGGAGCTGTGGCTGGGAAGGAGGGCAAGGAAACTTCTGGATTGGCCTCTGGGAACTGGAGGGGATTTATGCACAAGCCCGGAGGCCTTTTAACCCAGCCTCCCCAGAGAAGATGCCACCCCGAGTGCCCCTGAAACAGCCCACAGGCAGCCCCGAGCCCTGGGCTCTCCAGCTGCCCTCCACGTGGAGTGGCGTCAGGGGCCTTCGCCACCCCACAGGCCCTCGGGCGCTGTGTATCTGGGCCTCGGTGCTTGGCCGTGGGACCTGCCCCCGGCCCGTTCCCTTGCCCGGATCGCTGATCTTGCAGTTTTCCTGGCCTCGTTTTCACTTGCTGGCTTGGCGGCTGTATCGAGCACTCTCGGCTCACCGTGTTGGACCCAGTGCTGATGAGGTCCCTGGAGTTTTGCTTGGACACAAGATGCAGCTCAGCCCTGTCTCGCTTCCTATCTTTTCTTGGCAGTTGGAGTGTGTGCTCAAATACTTGAGCTTTCATTTGTCCAGTATGAATCCATCTCAGAGCCGGCTCTGTGAACTTGCTGGGTCCTGGCTGTCTCCTCACCTCATGGCTTTGCTCAGCCAGCGATGGCTCCGGCCCATCTGCCCGAAGAAGGAAGCCGGCCACAGGCAGCGTGCAGGTTGTCTGGAGACGCCCTTCCTGCCGCAGTGACCCACGGATCAGACTTCTTTCTGGCCCTGCCTGGTTACAGCCCCTGAGTCTGGGGTTACAGCCCCGCACCCACATTTCTCTCTGCAGGCCCTGATGACCCCACTGGTATTTGCCAGACTGTGACGTCACCTCGTCGGCCCCGCAGAGAGCGCGGGCTGGGCTGCCGCCCTCAGCTGCCGCTGTGTGGCCTCCGTCTCTGCCGCACCGGGAGCTGCTTCCCTGGGCAGTGAGGCCTCTTCCTCTCCCTGGTGGATCCCCTGTGTAAGCTCCCATGTTTGGGCCACCTTGATCCACGGCAGAAGTTCTGACTTGACACGCAGGTTCTGTCTCTCAGCCGCTAGCCCTTCCACCCCTCACTTCCTGGTGGGATGCAGAAGGCCTTTAGGGAGAAGGGGACAGAGCTCTTCCGTCGAGGAAGGGGACACCAACGTGTCCTCAGGGCCTGGGCTCTAGCGTGCCCTGTGCTTGAGGGTCAGGGTGGTGGAGGACACCACGCCCCTGTCCTCGTCAAGCTGTAACTGACTTCTGGCTTGTCCCAGGTTAAGAGTCGGGGATACGCTGACGCTTCGTGCCGCTCTGCAGCGTTAACACAACCTGCAGAGCACTCGGTGGGTCCCAGACAGCGCTTGTACATGTTCTGGTTCCTCCCAGCAGCCCCGGACTCAGGGAGTTCTATTCGCCCCCTTCTACAGGGGTGGAGAGGAGGCTCAGGGACCTTGTGCAGTTCTCCCAAGGACACATCTAGAAAGCAAAGGGCCTTCAAAACAAAACTGAGAATTCTAGCTCCAGGCAATGGACCATTTCCTGGTTTCCACTGTGTGTGTGTGTTATGCAATTGTGTGTGTATGTGAGATGCAGTGTGTGTGTGTGTGTGTGTGGTGAGTGTGTGTGGTGCAGTGTGTGTCTGTGTGATGCAGTGTGTGTGTGTGTGTGTGTGTGTGTGTGTGTGTGTGTGTTATGCAGCAAATATTCGTGTATTTAGCTTTCACTATGTTTTCGGTCCTGTTTTCGGCATTTGCATTTATTAACTTAATTAAGGGGCTTCCCAAGTGTCTCTAGGTCAGGAAGATCCCCTGGAGAAGAGAAGGGCAACCCACTCCAGGGTCCTTGCCTGGAGAATCCCATGGACGGAGGAGCCTGGCGGGCCATGGTCCATTGGGTCACAAAGAGTCAGACACGACTGAAGTGACTTAGCATACCACACAGCTTATTTAGTCCTCACAACAGCTTTACGTGAGATACTATGCTACCCTCACTTTATGTAGGAGGTGATGGAGGCGTAGAGAGTGAAGTGAAGCCAGCCAGCCACAGCCGTCTAAGTCAGATCCCGCCTTTTAGTTTCGCACTTGCCAGTTAATAGTCCTGCTGCTCTCTCTGAGGACTCATGAGTTAATTAATGCCAAGCACATCACAGGTACTCAATGAAATCACTAATTTCTGGCACAAGAATACAGCCCAGCCCAGGTACGGATCTTCCCACGGGGCCTGTGGGAAGGGACCCTCTGCCCAAGGCGATTCCTACGGTTGTTCGCCTCTGGGGTGAGGCAGGGCCTTCCTTCACCTCTGCGCTCTTTGTACATTTGCACTGGCTCCTGGTGGAGACCAGCAGATGGCAGGAGAGGTTCTTGGGAACGCAGCCCCTTTCCCTAACTTGCAGCCCTTTGGCACACGGAGAGCTATTCTGACGTCTTTAAACAGAGCCCAGTGGTCAAAGGGGCATTTCAGGAACACTCGAGAGGCAGTGTTATTTGTAGCTTAAAAAGTGAGAATAACAGGGACTTCCCTGAGGCCCTAGTGGTTCAGATTCTGCCCGTCCAGTCCAGGGCGTGTGGGTTTGAGAACTGGCTGGAGAGCTAAGGCCTGCCGTGCTGCATGGTGAGGCCAAAAAAGAAAAAGAGAATTAAAAAATGAGTGACAGCAGGAAAAAGAGTTGGGTTGGAATCCTGTATCTGAGTGGTGATTGTGGATAAGCAGCTAAACCGTGGGCCTTCCCGGGCGGCACTAGCCATGAAGAACCCGCCTGCCAACGCAGGAGACGTAACTCAGGCAGGTTTGATCCCTGGGTTGGGAAGATCCCCTGGAGGAGTGCAGGGCAGCCCACTCCAGTGTTCTTGCCATGGACAGAGGAGCCTGGTGGGCCAGATCCACAGGGTCACAGAGAGCCAGACACGCCCGAGGCGATTTAGTACATGTGTCCTCACTTAGCCCATCTGATCTGGGTTTGCCGCGTGTGGAGTGTGTGGAATTAGTTCTATCTCCCAAAGTTGTTGCTTAGATTGGGGAAAACAATGCGTTTTGTGCTGAGGGACGTCAGGCGGTCCAGACGCAGGAGTTCCTCCCTCCCTCTGACTCTAGCCTGGTCAGCTCTCCCAGCCTCCAGGCGGCCCATTTTGGAGCAAGGGAAGCGAGGTCACCCTGCCAGGGCTCTCAGCCAACAACGAGCGTGCTGGTTTAGCCAGCCCGAGGACAGAGGAAGGGCCTTTGCCGGAGGAGGAGAGCAGGGAGCTGGGGCTGGGAGCACGGCCCCTCAGGCTGAGAGAGCCACAGAGGATTCTCAGGGGAGGCCTGCAAGGCCCTTTGACACTGGGGCCAAGGGTTCCCCTGCTTGACCCTCCTAGTTCATGTTCTCAACGGCAGACCGCTGAACCTGTGGCGGTGCTGATGGGTGTGAAGTCTCTCCTTTCCCCTGCATGCGTCTGTCTGCCTGTGGCCCTGCCCCTGTTCTGCCTGGCGGCTCCCTGCCCAGGCTGCCCGGGGTCTCCCGGCAGCTGTTCCTAGACTGTGCTTCCGTCTCATCTTCAGAGCTCTGCGGGGCTCTGAGTAAGTGGGCCAATCTACCTCAGCCCAACAAATGACGCTGTGGGTCTCGCCGTGAGCTGGGGACGGGGACAGAAGAGCGGACAGTGTGAGGATGAAGGTGGGGGACAAATGCCACCATGTCTCCCGAATCAAGGCTTCATTATAACAACGTCTCTATAAGAAAAATTGCCCCAGACCAGCCTGGATTCTGAGCTGCATTGTTCTTTGTGCTGCAGGTGGCAGGGGTACTGGGCCCACTGGGTGGCCTTAGACGCCTTCCATCCCTCCTGGTCACCCATCCTGTAGGGTCCTCTTGCCCTGGTCCCAGCCCAGCAGAACCACTTTACAAGCCCACCCGACACAGCCCGTCCCACCCCTCCATCTCTCTTCCCCTCACAGTCTTGGGAGGATCGTTCCTGGAGTCTGGTTACAATCAGCGTCTGTGGGCAAGCCTGGGCTCTTGTCTCCTCCCCTGGCCTCTGACTTCTTTCCCTCTTGTCTGGGCTGTGTCCAGCCACAGTACAGTATTTTCTTCTTCCAGAGGCCAGGGCTTTCTTCCGAGTTGCTGTCCTGAGCTGTTTGTTCTAATCAGCCTTAGCGGGGATCAGAGATTCTAGACCTGTGGTGCAGGCCTGGGCTAGGTGCACAGCAGAGCGTATTTTCAGGCATCTCAAAGCTCTGGTCCCAGAGGGTGGTTGGACAGAAGTGTGGGTGGATGTGCTGGGCTGTGGCAAAGAGAATGGGAGGCTTGATCAGAAAAGCGGAATCCGGTTCCTCACGCAAATGGTAACTCCCTTGTCTGCTTCTTATTCCAGAAAATGGGGGTCATAAACATGCATAACTGGCTGTGAGCCTCAGTCTTAGTAAATTATAGAGTGTTGTGCAAATGCAGTTGATGGTTAATAGCATTATTAGGAGAGGCAGGGCGTTCCCATCTGTAGCCATGGGGGAGGGGGAGGGTTTATTCTTATCCTTTCCTTCCATTAATACTTGTTTGTATTGTGGCTCAAGAGCTCTTCTTTGTATACAAATGTTGTTCATTGATTTTCCTGTCTCACATATCCCTTCTGCAGTCTCAACTGATGTAAATGGTCTAAAGCCCCGTCTACCTTTACATCTCACGTATAAAAGCCTCTCTGTGCATCCAGCTACGTGTCCATGTGCTCCTGAGGACGGGGTCTGTCTGGGTTAGGGTGAAGGTTAATGGCTAAGAGGCTAACTCCACAAATTCTGCCCTCTGCTTCCTCTGCTTCAGGGCCAGCGTCACGGCTGGTTGGAGCTTATCAGCCACTGGGTTGAGTTTTGACACCTGTCTTGCATTCAGGGCAAGCTTCCCTGGTGGCTCAGACAGTAAAGGATCCACCTGCCAATGCGGGAGACCTGGGTTTGATCCCCAGGTTGGGAAGATCCTCTGGAGAAGGGAAAGGCAACTCACTCCAGAATTCTTGCCCGGAGAACCCCGTGGACAGAGGAGCCTGGAGAGCTGCAGTCCGTGGGGTCACAGAGATTTGGACACGGCTGCGTGAGTAACACTTGCTCTTTCGCATTCAGGGCAGTGTCCTGGTGAGAGCGTAGGACACTCCTCAGGGGTCACTAGAGGCCGTGCTAACTGACTTTCCATGCAGGCAGTGGTCTTGGCCCTGGATGCCTGGAGAGCTGGGGGAGAAGGTCGAACTCACTGCTGCTGAAGGTAGCTCTTAACACCGCACGTTGTATTGACTGATTTTCTTCAGCCACAGCTATGGCATATCCCCTACCGGTCTCAATGTCTGCAGGGACATCTCCGGTAGGGAAACTCTGGTCTGATGACAATGGCTGGGGATGGCTCGGAAGGGGCCACGGCTGACTGTAGACCTGAAAGCTGTATCTGCACTGTTTCTAAGAACCCAGAGATGCAGGAACTAGCTGCTAAGAGTCCAGTGAGAGAACAGGGTAGTCGTTGCAAGCTTCTTAACTCAGAAGGAGCTGTGGCAGGTTCGAAGTATGGCACGGAAGTTTGGTCGGGTGTTGAGAGCCGTTCAGCGGATGCCCAGGAACCAGGGTTCAGACGCGCTATGAGAAGAGGCCAAGACTTTACGGAAGAAAGTTTTAGATATTCGGTTAGAAGAGACTAGAGTATAGGGGCCTTCGTGCCCGCCGTCAGCACTCACATGCGCTTAGGCAGAGTGTCCTGAAGGCACGAGCGTCCTCTTTCTCAGCCAGATTCTCTGTCTTAGACTATAATGGGCCATCCGAGAGGTCTACTCTGTCTGGCCTTGGGGACTGGCCAGAGTGCCGAGGCGGTTGCAGCCCTGCCTCCCCAGCCTTCACCCCCTTGGCGCCCGCTGCCTTTGTCATATGCCACTGCAGTCTCTGAACTGAAGAGTGGTCTGTCTCCTCACACCTGGAGTCCGGGCTCAGTGCCGTGACTTGCTTTGGACAGCAGGATTGTCAGGTAACAGGCAAGCCCAGATGTGAAACGGACTTGGGAACAGGACTGACCCTCTCGTGTCCCTGCCGTTATCGTAGGCCTGTGTGTATGCCAGCCTGCTGGAGCACCGGGGGCCTTAGCACCCCAGCCACGGCGAGTCCAGATGGACCAACAGCTGCCTGACCCTCAGAGAGGTGAGCGCACGCAGCCTGCGCCAGCAGAGCCTCCTGGCCTCGCCCAGGTGTGCCAACGATAAAAGCTTATTCCTGGGGACGCCTCTTGCCGTCCAGTGGTTAAGACCGTGCTCCCGCTGCAGGGGATGTGGGTTTGATGTTGGGTCCAAGGACTAAGATTCTGCATGTCTTGCAGACACACATACGAAGCTTATGGCTGTATGTCGAAGGTTTTGAAGTAACAGCGTTATTTTGGCAACAGATAGCTGATGTATCTACTACTGAAAACGGCTTTATTGTGGTATAGTTGCATGTGATGAGCTGCGTGCGTTTAAGTGTGCAACTCGCTAAGTATTAATATATGCCTACACCAGGGGAGCCACTGCTCCTCTCAGGATGACGAACGTGCGGATCGTCCCAAAGCTCCCTCGTCTCCTGTAGCCCTGCTCTCTCACCTTTGCATCCGCTCCCCTGCATACGCTCTTGCCAAGTCGCTCCAGCTGTGTCTGACCCTTAGGGACCCTGCGGAACGTAGCCTGCCTCTGTCTCCTCGGTCGGTGGGATTTTCCAGGCAAGAATGCTGGAGTGGGTTGCCGGGCCCTCCTCCAGGGACTCTTCCCCACTCAGGGCTCAGGCCTGCGCCTCTCCCGTCTCTGGCTCTGGCAGGTGAGCTCCTCATCACTGTGCACCTGGGCACCCTCGTATCCCCTCCCGGGAGCCGCCAACCTGCTTTCTATCACTCGAGATTAGTTTGCATTTATCGACGTTTATACACATGGGATCATACAAGATGTACTCCCTTTTTTGCTATCTACTTTCATTCATCATAATTATTCTGAGATTTACTCATATAGTATCAATTGTTCATGCCTTTCTATTGCTGAGTAGTTTGGATATATACTTTGGTTTATAACTTACCTGTTGATTGGCACTTGGCTTGTTTCTAGTTTGGGTTATTACAAATAAAGATATTAGGAGTCTTTAAGTACAATCTTTGTATGCACATAGACTTTCTTTTCTCTTGGATGAATACCCGGAAGCAAACTGCCTGGACCCTGCGGTAGGTGTTTGTTTAATTTTTAAAGAAACTGCCAGACCATTTCCATAGTGAGTATACCTCCTTAAATCCCCATCACCAGTGTATGAGAATTCCACATCCTTGCCAACACTTCAGCATTTGGTAGGGTGAGTCTTTTTAATTTTAGCCTTTCCAATAGGTATGTGGTAGTAGCTCAGTGTGGTTTTGATTTGCATTTTCCAAATGACTGCTGATGTGGAGTATTTTTTCATGTGGTTATTTATCGTCGTGTCTCTGTTGATTTATTTTTCATTCTTTTAGCATTATATTTTCAAGAGTGATGTTTTTAAGTTTGAAGTGATGCAGTTTATCAATTTGTTCTTCTATGAACTGGACTTTTGATATTGTACCTAAAAACGTCTCTGCCTAACACATCACTAAGGTTTTATCCTATTGTCTAGAAGTTGTATAGTCTTGGCTTTTACATTTAAGTCTAACCATTTTGAATCATTTCTTTGTGAGTATCCTTAAAAAAACATTTTGTTTTTGGCTACACCACGTGGGGTGTGCCCAGTCAGGGCCTGAACAGGTGCCCCTGCCCTGGACGCACAGTCTTACCCACTGGGTCGCCAGTAGTCTTGTGATTTCTTTGTCTAGTTTTGATAACACAGTAATGCTAGTCCATAGAATGACTTGAGAACCATCTCCTCCTTTTCGAATTTCTGGAAGGGCTACATAGCAGAGTATTAACTCTTCCTTCAGGATTACAAGAGTCAAGGTTAAGAAACCGCCTGGGACAATACACTACCTTTTGCTGGTGACATCGTTTACATGGAGGGACGCTACCGACTCTCACTGCTGCTGCTGCTGCTGCTGTTGACCTGGATGCAGAATGACATCCTTCTTGTAGAAATCACAAAAGAAATTTCTTCTAGATCTTGATTTCAAGTCAAAGTCTTTGGCTCAAGTATTTGATCCTTATACTTTCTTGTTTGCAAAGAGAACGTGTCTGCTCACTCACCTTCCACACGGCAGCTTTCCTGGCCTTAGGAAACAGTGACTGTGCCTCCAGTTAGTCTCGGTCTTTGCTGCACATACTGTGTTTTTTAAATCAGGTCTTTACCCAGGCCTACAGCAAGCTAGGAAGGCTCAGGGGACAGCCCCGCATTAGCCGTTTGTTTCTGGATACCTTCCTTCTTGATAACAATTCTCTTCAGTTGGTTGCACAGACTAAAGAATAATCTTAAAAGAACTGTTAGCCCATGAAAAATATAATATAAAAATATAAAATATAGCCCATCTTTCCTCTGGTTTCATCACTACACGTGGTGTGGGAATGGCCAGCATCCTGTGGGCTGATCTCAAAGGCCCAAGCTCAAAACTTGAAGAGAAATATGACTCAGGGTTAGAGCTTTCACAGGATCGCCCCCTTTTCCTTTCTAGCCTCAAGGGTCGCATGTTAGCTTGTTCCTTTCCTCTGATCTTCCTTTTCCATCCTGCAAGATCCCACAGCTCACACTGTGGCGTCAGTACGTCCTACACGTTCCTCTAAAACTAGATAGTGCTGAGCAAGGATCTACGCAACACCAGCTCTGCTCCTTTAGTCACTGGATGCTCACGACCCCAGAAGGCAGATGAACTTGTTATCCTCATTTCATAGGTGAGAAAACTGACATTTAAAACGAGCAGGTGACATGCCTAAGGTCATATGTCTAGTGAGGGGTAGAGAGGGACACAGATTCACCCTCCCAAATACTATGCTTCAGAGCTAGGCACGGGGATACGTATTTACTAGCTTGTCTCCCTGCTCAGATCACACCCGTCTCTAGGTTAGAGGTCACACCATTCTAATCTGTGTGTCCACATTGTGCAAAGTGGGAACTCGGCCAATATTTTCCAGGTTAAAGAGTCTTGGGGGACTTCTAGATGTTTCGTTCTAACTCTAAGGAGGAGGAGAGTGAAGTGAAAGTGTCTGTTGCTTAGCTTTGTGACCCCATGGACCGCAGCCCACCAGGCTCCTCTCTGTCCATGGAATTCTCCAGGCAAGAATACTGCAGTGGGTAACCATTCCCCTCTGGTTGCCCACTCAGGGGTTGAGCCTGGGTCTCATGCTCTGCAGGGGGATTCTTTACTGTCTGAGCCACCATGGAAGGCCTAAAAGGAAGTCACAGGCATAAAGAAATAGAGAGAGAAATGCTTGGACCAAATTTATTATCTCCCAACGGTAGGAGCATCTTCCCTGGTGGCTCAGATGGTAAAGCGTCTGCCTACAATGAGGGAGACACGGGTTCAATCCCTGGGTCAGGAAGATCTGGAGAAGGAAATGGCAACCCACTCCAGTATTCTTGCCTGGAAAATCCCATGGATGGAGGAATCTGGTAGGCTACCGTCCATGGGGTCACAAAGAGTCGGACACGACTGAGCGACTTCACTTTCACTTAATGGTAGGAGGGTGGGACAAAGATGGGAACATTTCATTTGCTCATTGGGACAGTCAGAGTGGAAAACAGTCTATGTCCACTTATAAGATCTGAGAACAGTAAGGTCTTTCTTGGGCGATAAAGCCACCTGCAGGCTGTTGGAGTGCATGAAGCTTCCCTGGGTGGCAGGAGAAGGTCACAGGGACACACATTTAAGAAGGGTGGACATTCGTATGGAGGGCCCAGGATGACTGTCCCAGAAACATCGGTTGTTTATCTTCCAAAGGCTTTAAATAGGACTAAAGTCAGACTATGCATTTGCTGTACTCTTTAAAAAATAATGAGAACATCTAGGTTTAAGTGCTTCCTTTTTCTTGGTCTATATTAATAAGCCAAGTCTCCATTTGAGTGGGCTGTGCAACGCATGGGGCTGTCAGGAATGCAGCTCTATCGTTTACGTAGAGAAGAGGTTAATGGGTCAAGAACCTGGAACAAAACAAAATTCCTAAGTGATCCAAGGTTGATCCCACACTGATTTGTGATAGGCAGGATTTGCTTAAAACGGCTTTGTCTCAAGCCAGCTCATTTTCCTGTTGGCCGTGTGGTATCCTCTTGGGAGATGTGTGCCAACAGCCCCCAGACACACTTCTGTAGGCTATGTAGGCTAGAGGTCATACCATCCTAATCCACGTGCCTACGTTACACAAAGCGGGGACTCCGTCAGTGTCTGCCAGTTGAACGGACCTAGATGGACTCCAGGCTTTCTGCTCCGCTGCCTCAGCGCATGGCGACGGGCAGACTGGCCCTCCAACGCCAGGTCTGCTCCTTGCAGTGTGCTCAGTTGCTAAGTCGTGTCCGACTCTTTCCAACCCCGTGGACTGCAGCCCGCCAGGCTCCTCTGTCCATAGGATTTTCCTGGCAAGAATACTGGAGTGGGTTGTCGTGCCCTCCTCCGGGGGATCTTCCTGAGCCAGGGATCAAACCCGTGTTTCCTGAATTACAGGCGGATTCTTGACCACTGCGCCACCTGGGAAGACCAGACCTGCTGTTCACTGGCTGTTTAACCTCTCCCAAACTACCTGAACATTCTGATCCTTCACTTCCTCATTTGTCAAGTGAGACTGGGTCCTCTTGGACACTGGTGTGCCTGCGGCAGCGACTTTAATTAATAATTGACTTTTGAGCGTGTTATCAGTCCGGTATCCCTGGACACATACATGGAAGGTCCTACTGTGACAATTCCCTGGAAATGTGTGCTAACTGCCAGACCATTTCCATAGTGAGTATACCTCCTTAAATCCCCATCACCAGTGTATGAGAATTCCACATCCTTGCCAACACTTCAGCATTTGGTAGGGTGAGTCTTTTTAATTTTAGCCTTTCCAATAGGTATGTGGTAGTAGCTCAGTGTGGTTTTGATTTGCATTTTCCAAATGACTGCTGATGTGGAGTATTTTTTCATGTGGTTATTTATCGTCGTGTCTCTGTTGATTTATTTTTCATTCTTTTAGCATTATATTTTCAAGAGTGATGTTTTTAAGTTTGAAGTGATGCAGTTTATCAATTTGTTCTTCTATGAACTGGACTTTTGATATTGTACCTAAAAACGTCTCTGCCTAACACATCACTAAGGTTTTATCCTATTGTCTAGAAGTTGTATAGTCTTGGCTTTTACATTTAAGTCTAACCATTTTGAATCATTTCTTTGTGAGTATCCTTAAAAAAACATTTTGTTTTTGGCTACACCACGTGGGGTGTGCCCAGTCAGGGCCTGAACAGGTGCCCCTGCCCTGGACGCACAGTCTTACCCACTGGGTCGCCAGTAGTCTTGTGATTTCTTTGTCTAGTTTTGATAACACAGTAATGCTAGTCCATAGAATGACTTGAGAACCATCTCCTCCTTTTCGAATTTCTGGAAGGGCTACATAGCAGAGTATTAACTCTTCCTTCAGGATTACAAGAGTCAAGGTTAAGAAACCGCCTGGGACAATACACTACCTTTTGCTGGTGACATCGTTTACATGGAGGGACGCTACCGACTCTCACTGCTGCTGCTGCTGCTGCTGTTGACCTGGATGCAGAATGACATCCTTCTTGTAGAAATCACAAAAGAAATTTCTTCTAGATCTTGATTTCAAGTCAAAGTCTTTGGCTCAAGTATTTGATCCTTATGCTTTCTTGTTTGCAAAGAGAACGTGTCTGCTCACTCACCTTCCACACGGCAGCTTCCTGGCCTTAGGAAACAGTGACTGTGCCTCCAGTTAGTCTCGGTCTTTGCTGCACATACTGTGTTTTTTAAATCAGGTCTTTACCCAGGCCTACAGCAAGCTAGGAAGGCTCAGGGGACAGCCCCGCATTAGCCGTTTGTTTCTGGATACCTTCCTTCTTGATAACAATTCTCTTCAGTTGGTTGCACAGACTAAAGAATAATCTTAAAAGAACTGTTAGCCCATGAAAAATATAATATAAAAATATAAAATATAGCCCATCTTTCCTCTGGTTTCATCACTACACGTGGTGTGGGAATGGCCAGCATCCTGTGGGCTGATCTCAAAGGCCCAAGCTCAAAACTTGAAGAGAAATATGACTCAGGGTTAGAGCTTTCACAGGATCGCCCCCTTTTCCTTTCTAGCCTCAAGGGTCGCATGTTAGCTTGTTCCTTTCCTCTGATCTTCCTTTTCCATCCTGCAAGATCCCACAGCTCACGCTGTGGCGTCAGTACGTCCTACACGTTCCTCTAAAACTAGATAGTGCTGAGCAAGGATCTACGCAACACCAGCTCTGCTCCTTTAGTCACTGGATGCTCACGACCCCAGAAGGCAGATGAACTTGTTATCCTCATTTCATAGGTGAGAAAACTGACATTTAAAACGAGCAGGTGACATGCCTAAGGTCATATGTCTAGTGAGGGGTAGAGAGGGACACAGATTCACCCTCCCAAATACTATGCTTCAGAGCTAGGCACGGGGATACATATTTACTAGCTTGTTTCCCTGCTCAGATCACACCCGTCTCTAGGTTAGAGGTCACACCATTCTAATCTGTGTGTCCACATTGTGCAAAGTGGGAACTCGGCCAATATTTTCCAGGTTAAAGAGTCTTGGGGGACTTCTAGATGTTTCGTTCTAACTCTAAGGAGGAGGAGAGTGAAGTGAAAGTGTCTGTTGCTCAGCTTTGTGACCCCATGGACCGCAGCCCACCAGGCTCCTCTCTGTCCATGGAATTCTCCAGGCAAGAATACTGCAGTGCGTAACCATTCCCCTCTGGTTGCCCACTCAGGGGTCGAGCCTGGGTCTCCTGCTCTGCAGGGGGATTCTTTACTCTCTGAGCCACCATGGAAGGCCTAAAAGGAAGTCACAGGCATAAAGAAATAGAGAGAGAAATGCTTGGACCAAATTTATTATCTCCCAACGGTAGGAGCATCTTCCCTGGTGGCTCAGATGGTAAAGCGTCTGCCTACAATGAGGGAGACACGGGTTCAATCCCTGGGTCAGGAAGATCTGGAGAAGGAAATGGCAACCCACTCCAGTATTCTTGCCTGGAAAATCCCATGGATGGAGGAATCTGGTAGGCTACCGTCCATGGGTCACAAAGAGTCGGACACGACTGAGCGACTTCACTTTCATTTAATGGTAGGAGGGTGGGACAAAGATGGGAATATTTCATTTGCTCATTGGGACAATCAGAGTGGAAAACAGTCTATGTCCACTTATAAGATCTGAGAACAGTAAGGTCTTTCTTGGGCGATAAAGCCACCTGCAGGCTATTGGAGTGCATGAAGCTTCCCTGGGTGGCAGGAGAAGGTCACAGGGACACACATTTAAGAAGGGTGGACATTCGTATGGAGGGCCCAGGATGACTGTCCCAGAAACATCGGTTGTTTTTCTCCCAAAGGCTTTAAATAGGACTAAAGTCAGACTATGCATTTGCTGTACTCTTTAAAAAATAATGAGAACATCTAGGTTTAAGTGCTTCCTTTATCTTGGTCTGTATTAATAAGCCCAGTCTCCATTTGAGTGGGCTGTGCAACGCATGGGGCTGTCAGGAATGCAGCTCTATCGTTTACGTAGAGAAGAGGTTAATGGGTCAAGAACCTGGAACAAAACAAAATTCCTAAGTGATCCAAGGTTGATCCCACACTGATTTGTGATAGGCAGGATTTGCTTAAAACGGCTTTGTCTCAAGACAGCTCATTTTCCTGTTGGCCGTGTGGTGTCCTCTTGGGAGATGTGTGCCAACAGCCCCCAGACACACTTCTGTAGGCTATGTAGGCTAGAGGTCATACCATCCTAATCCACGTGCCTACGTTGCACAAAGCGGGGACTCCGTCAGTGTCTGCCAGTTGAACGGACCTAGATGGACTCCAGGCTTTCTGCTCCGCTGCCTCAGCTCGCGGCGACGGGCAGACTGGCCCTCCAACGCCAGGTCTGCTCCTTGCAGTGTGCTCAGTTGCTAAGTCGTGTCCGACTCTTTCCAACCCCGTGGACTGCAGCCCGCCAGGCTCCTCTGTCCATAGGATTTTCCTGGCAAGAATACTGGAGTGGGTTGTCGTGCCCTCCTCCGGGGGATCTTCCTGAGCCAGGGATCAAACCCGTGTTTCCTGAATTACAGGCGGATTCTTGACCACTGCGCCACCTGGGAAGACCAGACCTGCTGTTCACTGGCTGTTTAACCTCTCCCAAACTACCTGAACATTCTGATCCTTCACTTCCTCATTTGTCAAGTGAGACTGGGTCCTCTTGGACACTGGTGTGCCTGCGGCAGCGACTTTAATTAATAATTGACTTTCGAGCGTGTTATCAGTCCGGTATCCCTGGACACATACATGGAAGGTCCTACTGTGACAATTCCCTGGAAATGTGTGCGGATTTGTCTGCCCCGGATGAGGTCCAGGAGTGAGCTTGGCTGGAGAGAGTCCCGGGAGTGCTGGCCAAAGCTTGGTAATCATTCAAAGAGCTCGAGCAGCTGGATTGAATGTCAATGACTTTGCAAGTCTGGAGAACGAGTGAATGGCTGCCAGTGGGACACAGAGTGTGAAGGGCAAGAGGAGCAGGCAAGAGAGACACAGAGGGTTGTTGCGGAATTACACGGAAGCACGTGTGTGGAACTTTTGAAAGTTGTAAAGTACTATAGAATTTAACGAATCTTCATTCCGTAGAATCGATCACATAACATTGCAGATAAAAAGAAGGCCAGCCTTTAGATTTAGGAAGTGTTTGGTCACCTTCCTTTGTTTCCGTGTAATTCTGTCCACTCTCACCACGACCCCACCTGCCTGAGGCTGCGCCTGGTCCGGCTGGACCGATGGCGGGGCACTAGACTGCCAGGGTGGCCTCACCCAGTCACGTGTGGGTCTGTGTGTCTGGTGCCACATCTCAGCAAAGGAGGGACTCCCAGTGCCTTCCACGGCCAGGGAAGGGGTACCAACGAATAATGCTAGCCAAGTGTATGGTAAATGGGGTCTGTGATGATCTGGGAAACTTAGGACTGATCCAAAGGCAAGAACAGTCTCATTTTCTCATTTTAAAAACTCTTCTGTCTGGGGTGAAATCTGCGAAGCCTGGGTGCCCTTGTTTGGCAGTGGCAATATCTGTGTCCACTTGTGCTGTGGGGCTGGCTGTGGGGGTGGGACAGCAGTGGGACCCCTGGACACCCTGGTGGAGCTTCATTTGGAGGGGCGGAATGGGGAGTAACAGACGAGCTGAGCCGAGAGGCCCCTGCACAAGGCAAGCGTTGCCCACAGCTGCTGGGCTGGCCAACCTGGTGTGTGTCCCCAGGGCCGCGGACCTTCTGAGCTGCGACAGCCTCAGATCCTTCTGCAGAGGGAGAGGGAAACGCGGATGGGGCTGCTGGATCAGGAGCTGCCTGGACCCTGCATCTGGCACTCCGGGTGGCCTGGCTCACACGCTTTTCCTAGTTTTTAGGAAACTCACGCTCCTCCGCACAGGGGGACCAGGGCTACTTTAGGTTTCCCAGGGTTTCTGCAAAGTAACAGCCTCTGCCTCAAGTCTGATTTCCCCTCTAGAAGCAATGCCCCTATTCACAAGGCCTGGACTTCTCAACAGAGGATTTCAAGAAAAAAAAAATAAATAAAAAGGCTTAAGGGAATAAGGAATTTTCAGATCTTACACATTGGAAATAGGCCAGCAGTTCAGGATGCTGAGAGAAGCTTGAGATTTTCCGAAGATGACTAACACCCTTCTTTCTAGCTTCCTACCTTCTCCTACCACGCTAGAAAGCCCCCAGACATCACTCCTGGAAAACCTGGACGTTAGAAAGCAACACGGTGTCCTACATTTAACCTGGTCCCTATATCAAAACCAAGCGGGAGGCCCATCCTGTGCATAAGCGGTGGCTTTCTGCAAGAGATGAGGGCTGTGGCTCAGAGGCGCAGTTTGTATGTGTGTGTGTGTATGTGTGTGTGTGTGTGTGTGTGTGTGTGTGTGATGAGTGTGTGTGTGTGGTGGGTGCTATATGTGTGTTGCTGCAGACCCTTCCACTGGCTGAGATAAATCAGACTTTTAAACTGTCTGCAGCTAATCCATTAGAAGTTTATAAACGTCTTAAAACAGCTTCCCCATGGAGCCAGGCCTCCCCTCCAGGCAGAGTATGACAGGGAGAAGTGTCATTGAGATTTCTGACAAATGAAAGGGGTGCATTTTACATATTTGGAAACCAAGACCTGGAGGATGGCAGGGTGGAGTCCAGACCAGTAGTGGTAGAGGGTCGAACCCCAGGCACAGAAACCCTTAGGGTTAACCTCCCTCCCCCAGGCTGGATGGGAAGGTGGCTTGGGGCTCTTTCTTCCAGGTGCAAGCTACATGGCGGTTCCAGCAGAGGTTGGAGCTGAGGCCTCCGTTGTTATTTACCCAGAACCCTCAGCAGAGCAATTCTGGACCCTCTAGTGCCCCTGGGGCATGGGTCTTCTTGCCCTGGGAAGAAGGAGCTCTTTGGCCAGAGTCCTGGCCTTTCAAAAAGCTGAGGGATCAGGGTTCCAGGTCTGCCATCCCCCTGACTGGTAGCATGACCTTGAGCAAGGTCACTACCCCTATACAAACTTCAGTGCTCCGTTTTGTAACAGGATGGGTGGGATTAGACTGTTGCTAACTCCCTGTGTGAACTCAGGGTTACATGTGAGAAAAGTCTGCTTGCTAGCAGATTCCCTTGGGACTAACACAGATCCCCTCGGAGCTCTGAAGTGTGTCTCTCGAGAGGCTTACGTCCTCAGTTCCACTTAGCTATGCTCAGTTCATGCATCCTCGATCTTCCGAAACACCTGGCCAGCAGGTCCAGTTACCTTTTCCATAAAGACCAGAGAGCACGGCCCCAGAGACCCAGGTGGCTGTCCCCAGGCCGTGCCTCGGCGAGTGGCAGGGCTGGGGACTAGCGCTGCCTGAGATCAGCTGGGGCCACTTCTCATTTGCCAAGATGCACGCGTGAGGCTGTGAGCAGCGTGGGCAGCAAGGCTTGGTCAGCAGCGGGTGTCTCCTCCTGGTCTTTAAAGAGGGGCCCAGAGCTAAGGGTTCAGAGTGCTGCCTGCTCACTTTCCCAGCAAGGTCCTGGCCGCCGCGGGGTGCCGGGCTCAGGGCCGGCTCGAGCTGGGGAAGTGAGCAGGCAGAGCTCAGAGTCAGCCGCTCGGGGTCTTCTGTAACCATCCGTCTCCCCAGCAGGCAGGGCTGGGCGGGGAAGAGTAGCCCAGCAAGGGGAACTGTTTCTTCCCCGAACCCATGGTGCTTTAAGGGAAGCCTGGCATCTCCGAGGGTAGCCTCCCTCCGTCAGGTGGGCTGTGGTTGGCGTAAAACAAGGTGTGCTCCACCTGCCGTTTCCACGACCCTCCAGTGAGGAATCCCGTTCTTACCTTTGCCCAGCCCTTCACACTTTCACCTCAGGTCTCCCCCATCCACCTTGCAACAGGCCCCCTCAACTCATTTCACAGATGACAATGCCGAGCGTTCCCAAAGTCACGTGGATGGTGGGTGGTGCCAGGCCCCCGGCTCCCAGCCCCAGGCTCACCCCCGGCACCTGCCACTGCCCGGAAGAGCCGTGTCTCTGGGGTTTGGGGGAAGGAGGTGAAGATGTGGCCAGGTGTTTCCACCCAGCCCCCACTGGCCAGCACCCCCCCTGGGCAGCCCTGTGTGCTGTCCCTAGTGTGCAGGGGGCCGGAGCTGGGAGGCAGGGTCTTACCTGCAGCGGTGGTGATGCCCAGGAGCCGACAGGCGTATTCCAGCCCCGTCCAGAGCACCTGCTGCTTCATGGTGCCAGGGGCGAGGCAGAGTCCCAGCTGGGCAGGCAGCAGATGCCCTTGCCCGAGAGGTTCCAGGCTGCCTGTGTGCAGCGGGAGGCTGTGGCTGCCAGCCCTGGGCTTGTGCACCCTGGGGCCCTGCCTTCCCAAACCAGTCCAGGCCACCTCAGCCTGGCCGAGGTGTGAATAGAGCTCACCTTCCCAGCTTGCCAGGTGCTGGCTTAATCATTACCTTGGAAGAATGCCCTCACTGCTCAGCACGGCCAGGGCCTGGTCTGGAGCTGCCGCGGCCCCAGCGTGGCTGCCGGAGATCAGGCCGATTAGGGCTGGGCTGGAGGCAGCCTGGAGCTGGCAATTAACTGTTTCTGGCTGGGAGGAGGGAGTCCGCCAGGCTGTTCCTCACTGGGCAGCAGAAAGGCCCAGAGACAGTCACACCTGGACCTCAAGCCTGAGGGTCTGAGAGTCGGTGTCTGGAGGTGGCAGGCAGCTTAGTGTCCGTGTGTGTGGGGGAGAGAGGCATGTGTCTTTAAATCCCAGAAACAACTTTTGAAAGGAGACCCAAGCTTCTATTCTGTGCATAGGTGGATCAGAAAGCTTTCAAGTCTGTGGCACGTTTCGACTCTGACTAGACATGCTTAGCTCAGGCCCATGTCACACACAGAATTTTCTTCATCCCTGATATGTATCCCTGATAGGTGATGTGGGAAATTACTATGATTCTTTGGGAGGTGAGTTTCTATGTCAATGATTAACTGAGTGACCTTGGGGAAACCCAAAGATATGTGTGTGCCTTGGTAACTTTTGCAGGAAACAAATGAGAGGGTTTGCCTGGATTGATGGGCCTCCAAACATGCTCTGAGGGAGGCTTGGACTCCTCCAAGCCTCCTAAAATTGGACTGCCTCCTAAAATTGGACAATGGTGGGCTTTTACTAATTTTTAATTTACTAACTGACATAGATCAAATTCTATCAAGTTTTCGTTTTCCTTCCAGACATTTTCCTGAAATTTTTTATGCCTCTGCCCCTGTGGGATAGACAAGAAAAACAACCATTAAATTAGGAGGAAAAAAATCCTCAAACCAGTGGTCTGTAGTGACCTAAATGGGAAGGAAATAAAAAAAAAAAGGAGATATATGTGTTTGTAGAGCTGACTCTGCTGTGCAGCAGAAACTAGCATGACATTATAAAGAAACTAGACTCAAAAATAAACCCTAAACCCAAACCCAGACCAGATTCTAGTAACAACAGAAAACTCAGGCAGAGTCTGCTTTGCTTCTCTTTGTTGAAACTGTATATACCTTCATACAAGAAGCATTCTTTCTATTAAATTTATTTTAATTTAATTAACTTGACCAAGATTTCATAGAGAATTCTAGAACTCGTATTTCTCACACCCCTTTCCCACTTTGAATGAGTTTAAGAACCTCTGTGTCCATGTGATCTTTAAGACTGAGGTTTAAAAAAGGATGATTTAACATATATGTTAATTTTTTGTTGTTGCTTGACTGTGTTTTAGTAGCAGACAACGCCAAAGTTCCCAGTTTAAATAGGTCTTGGCTCTTGCGCGGCTCTGCCGAAGTGATACCTGGCTCTCCATGGCACCTGCTGGATCGCACGTGTGGGGATGCTGGGGGCTGAGGTCAGCGCCCTGAGGCTCATGTCCTTGAGGAACCTGTTCTCCCTGAGCTCCTTGGGAAGCTCTGGATGGCCCCATAGCACATCTTGCTTCTTCCTTGATAACAGCAGTGATGTCATAAATCTGGTGCCTCCATACTCAGAAGGCATGGAGTCCTTCCAGGCCTTGGTTGGTGGGGTCTGTTCAGCCCACTGCTCCCGGTTACAGCTTCCCCTTTGTGGAGGCTGAGGAATGAATATGGAAGGCAAGTCTGGTCACAGCCTGGAAGGGGCATGTACAGATGAGCTGCGGAAAAGTGCCCCTCACTCTAACCCAGGGCTGGGCGCGCTGCAGTCTCTCTCTGTGGATATGCCTGTGTTGGCCGGGCAGCTGGCTGGTCATGAGGGGACGAGGCCAAGGGCAGACCCAGCAGAGCAGGGCGGCGGGCGTCCTTACGGCGCTGCTGAACTTGCTTGTTCCTGGTTGGTAGCTGGCTGACTTAGGTTTCACGGCTGTCCACCCTTTTCTGGGGGAGCTCTTTGTGAGCTGGGCTTAGATTGGGAGAGACTGGAAATTAATGGCGCTGAGCATTAGGAATGTTCTTCCATCCTTGAAGGTTCCCTTCTTCCCTGGGTCTTGCCCCGCTAGAGGGATGGAGGAGGGGGTTATGGTTTAGGGAGAAATCTGATTGGGCCAGATTAGAACTCTGAATTTAGAGAAAAGATTGCCAGGAGCCAGGGGTCAGAGAACTAAAATAGAAGTTGGCTGAGAGGCCGAGACACCTGAGTCTGACCTAGCAGTCACAAATGGACCTGGAGAACAAGGAGAGGGGGCGATTCCTGGGGAAACAGCGGGGCGCCCAGGGAGCCTGTGAAAAGCCGAGAAGGGAGCGGGACAGACGGAAGGGCCGTGAGGGCTGAGGAACACGCAGGACGAGTGTGGAAAAGTACTGGGAGCAGCATAAAGGCAGTCTCAGCTTACAGTGGTCTAGGAAGCCTCGTGCCAGGGACCCCGCTGCTCCTGACAATGCTGCCACCCAGATCTCGCACAGGGAAAGCGTTGTGTTGCCTGTTATTGCATCCCGGAGAGTCCAGACTCGCAGCAGCAGATGGAAATTCTGTGGGGGGAGCTTTTAGCTCCAAGTAGGGGAAGGTGTCCTAACCCCCATCGGTAGGATGAATTGCTGCAGGAGATAATGGGCTCCTTGGAGCCACGCGACTTGGTGGGGGGCGGGTGGCATACGGGAAGTTCTCAAGCGCTGACTGGATGATTCAGACCCAGGGGCCTGTGATTCTAGATGGCTGTGATGCCTGAAAGAATCAATCAGGGACTCTGAGAAGTGACTGGGACATCACCCAGGATTCAAAGGAAGAGAGCTGGGGTTCCTACCTCACCTAGCTCCTCTTCTGCCCACCTGCCTGTGGGCTCTGAATGCCTGGCCAGGGGAGAGAGTCAGTGTGGGGACCAGCCAGGACAGTTTCCAAACTCATTGCCGCCCTTAACAGCTGTGTGGCCTGGAACATTCCTTGCTCTCTTGACTTCCTATCTGTAAAATGGGTCTTACTAGGGGATCAGAAGTGCCGTGTCAGAAGGGCCTGTCCAGAGCAGATGCCAGGAAATGGAAGCTGATGCATAAACTGAGGAAGGCAGCCACACCAGGGCCCACCCTACGCAGGCTCATTAACAGGGGGTCCTACCCACTGAGCCGACGAGACCCCAGACTGGGGCACAGCCTGGCCCTGACACCATGGAGAACCAGGGTGAAAGGAGCAGCTGCTCTTCCAGAGGACGGCTCACCCAGGGCGTTGCTTACAGTGTCGTTTCACTTCCTGCTGCCCCAACCAGAGCCCCTGTGTGTCACAGGCACAGGAAGACGAGTTGACTCAAGAAAGCTGCCGTGGGATCTCCCTGGTGGTCCGGGCTTAAGATTCTGTGCAGGTTTGATCCCTGTTTGAGGAACTAAGATCCCACGTGCCATATGGCATGGCCAAAAAAAAAGGAAAGGAATTTACCACAATCCAAGTCTTGACTCCAGGGCTGTGAAAACCAGTGATGATGTCAGTGATGATTATTATGACTAGTATTTGCTTAGTATTAACAGTATTCCAGGCATGTGCTAAATGCTATGTACACAATCTTATTATTCACATTTTGCAGACAGGGGAGCAGAGTCAGGTTGGGTTAAGTGCATCTGCTCAAGCCTACAGAGAACAGAAATGAGAGGAATTTAGTCCGCTTGTCTCGGCTTGGACCCTTCTGTCGCCCTCTCTGGTTTTACAGTTGCCTCTGTCACGAAGCCGCCGATGGGAGACCATCCCAGGACCCCTGGGCAGATCGTTCGGGAGGGCTGCGGGTGGAAGCTGGGTGTTAATTTCCTCGCTGCTCCTGGACCCCAGGAAGCAGTGGTGTGTGGTGAGGCTGTCCACGCCGTCCTCCCAGTGGCAGTGCATGGGAATGAATCCTCCAGCGCGGGACTGCAGCTCTTCCTGGGTCTCATCGAGAGCTTCTGTGTGTTGCTGTACACGGACGCTTCTCAGGACTCCCCATCATGCAGGGGAGCCATAAATGTGTGCCGTTAATAGCAGCACACAAATTCCAGATGCTTGGGATGGCTCTGGGGAGCATGAGGAGTCAGGGGAAGATGAAATGTGGGTGTGTAGGATCTTCATCTATCAAGACTGCAGAAGCCTCAGTGAAACACTGGGAGGCTCGCGGGCGTAACTCAAGTGAGCGCCTGGCCCTGGAGACAACTCTCTGGAGCTGATCTAAGCCTTTGACCTCGACAGTTGCCCTGTCACCTCACCCCTCATTTCAGCGTCTGCAGAAGAAAACAGGCCCTCAGACTTGCACCCCTGAACCCCTTGCATTCCTCTTAACTGCATCCCCCCCTCCCACCTGTTCTTTCCTTCCAGTGGAGGAACAAGGGTTAATCCTCACACTCCTGCGTCAATCATGAGTCCCTTGGGACCTCGGACCTGTATCTTCCTCTTTTGCCTCCACCTTTCCCGCCTACTCACCTACAGCCAAGAACAAAGCTACGCTATTTCCCCTGCAAACCACACGAGGTCTTTCCTCCCTGCGCCACCAGTGAGAGTGGCCTGAAATCACCACTCCCTCCCGTCACCTCTCTGTGTTTTGCCTCCTTGTCCACCTGCTACAACGTGGCTTCCACTTGGGGGCACGTCACCGCGACTGCCGGCCTGGCAGCCGACCACCAGACCCAGCGGCCTGACGGCTGCGTTCCATCAGCTCCACCTCTTGGGTTTTTCCAGCTTCTGAAGCTATTAGCATCCTTCCTACCGGAACTGCTCCCTCTGACAGCAGCCTTTGGCAACCATCCTTCATGCACTGGGGCCTGTGTGCTTTCTCTTTCTCAGGCATCCTCCGCTGAGTCCTCTTTCCTGTTTACCTGGGGTGATCTGTGGTTGGTAGCCTCCAAGGGTTCCTATGATCTCGCCTCCCGGTAGTCACCCCTTGGAGTGTGTCCTCCGGCATCTGGAGGGTTGGTCTGTGTGACCGGATGTGGCAGGAGCGGGAGTGCGTCAGCCTGAGGTTAGGTGATAAGAGACGACCTTGGCCACTTTCTCTGTCTCAGGGAAGACAGTTGCTGTGTCTTCAGGAGATCTTCCGAGAGGCCACATGTTGGGGAACCGACACCTCCTCATCAGCAGCCACATGAGTGAGCCTAGAAGCAAATCCCCTGCCCCAGCTGAACCTTCAGATGACTGTGGCCCCAGCTGGCAGCTTGACTATAATCTTGAGAGGTTCCTAGCTAGACTCACCCAGCTGAGTGTGTTGTTTCAAGTTGCTAAGTTTTAGGGTAATCTTTTACTCACCAAGAATTAACTAATACGTTCTTTGGAATCTCCTTCTCTCTCATCCACTCTCCATTCTCTCTAATTTCATGGCTTGAGTGTTGCCAGGATGAGGTTAATCCCGGGGGGGCCCTCTGGCCCAAGCCTCCTTTCCTTAGCTAAGCCTCTGCCTGCATGCTGGTCACCGATGTGTCAAGCTTGCTGCGTCCCAAGTTGAACTTAGTATTTCCATTCCATTATTTTCCCGTGCCCTGATTTTTTGGAGAAGGCAATGGCACCTGCTCCTGCACTCTTGCCTGGAAAATCCCACGGATGGAGAAGCCTGGTGGGCTGCAGTCCATGGGGTCGCTAGGAGTCTGACACGACTGAGCGACTTCACTTTCACTTTTCACTTTCATGCATTGGAGAAGGAAACGGCAACCCACTCCAGTGTTCTTGCCTGGAGAATCCCAGGGACGGGGGAGCCTGGTGGGCTGCCGTCTATGGGGTCACACAGAGTCGGACATGACTGAAGCAATCAGCAGCAGCAGCAGCAGCAGCAGCCCTGATTTTTACAGCTGGCGGCTAGCCTCACTATTCACTAGTCACTGAAGCTAGTGCATCCATTTTGGGAACCCCCTCCCCCATTCAGTTCTTCCAGCTTTACCCCACGGTTGCTTCTCATCTGCACCCTCGTGTCTGCTGCTCCTGGCCCTGTCTGAGCTCAGCTCTCACTCTTTCTTGCTCAGATAATCGCCACTGACTGGTCTTCCAGCCTCTATCCTGCGCCTGAGTTGTTGGTGGAGTTTGCAGATCTTACAATCTATGACTTTGCTTAATCCCCTCAAAGATTTTCTACTGCCTAACGAATAAAGCCTAACTCCTTAGGCCGGCATCTCGGGCCTTCTGTAAGCTGCCTCGCGCCATCTCCTGAGCCTTTGGCTCCTCCCTTCTCTTTCTGCCGACAGTCTGGGCTCTCAGCCTCAGCCCGCAGACACACACTCTCACGTTGTCCTTCCTCACGCTGTCCTCTCTGTAACATCAGGTTTGCTTTGCAACAGCCTCTCCTCCTCCTCACCATCACACGCATCCTTGGAAGTTCATGGGATGAGAGCCTGCCTGATGAATGAGTTGTTTTTTGATCTCTGCAGCCGCCGCTCCCATCAAAGTACAGTGTGAGAATTTCAGAAGTGTCCATTCCAGGAGTTCCCTGGTGCTCAAGTGGCTGAGACTCTGCTCCCAACGCAGCGGACCCAGATTCCATCCCTGGTCAGGGAACTAGATCCCATTAGCCCCAACTAAAAGATCCTTCAAGGCTCAGCCAAATAAAAGTTTTTAAAAAAGTGTTCACTGCAAGAACACAAGATAAGAGCAGAGAGGGGGACTCAAGTGAAGATGGAGGCACGGTGGCTGACTTTTCAGAACATGGAAAGGGTCGAGCTGCTTGCCCGCAGTGGATTTTCCCTGTCAACCGTGTCTCTCTCATCCTGCAAATCCCTGAGGGGCTCAGCACCCAGAGCCACCAAGAACCAAAGAGCAGGGCTCAGGGGTGGGCCCAAAGACGGGTGGATAGTTGAAATTCTGTAAACTGAGCAGTTGGACTCTTGGGTCCTTCCCCTATCTGGGACCCCTGTCCCTCCATTCTGCCCTGCCCTTCTGTCTCTCCATCCAACAGAAACCAGAGGCCTCTTCTCCAGATGAACTGGATGGTGGTGATGGAAGGCCCTGGAAGTCTAGGCAAAGCGGAGGACAGAAGACAGGGATCAGTCAGACTTGTGCTGAGCTGTGGGCCCTTTTCTCCTCCCTGACTCTAGAACAGCAGCAGGCACACCTATACCCCCGGGCAGGCAGCTGGAGGGCTCTTTCGGCGGGGTACAAATAGCCTCGGAGAAGGCCTGGGCACTAGCTTTCAGGGGACCAAAAGTCTAATGGTCTGCTGGGGGAACCCACAAGGCCCTGAAACCTCCACAGAAAACTCCCAGCCAGTGTTGCAGGGCCTTGTCCCAGACATAAGGGCAGCACGGGGCCGTGGGTTATCTGGGGAAGGCTGCAGTGTGACAGAGAGGGCCCAAGACCAACAGAAAGAGAACGCGCAGAGGGAAGGTGCAGACAGTCCCGGAGGCTAAAGCCAGTAAGCCCGCGGGTTACCACCTTACAAGATACGTGGGAAGATGATGCGTCCACGGAACAAGGACACGCACAGTGAAAAATAACCCCAGCACGGAATTTTGAAAAGAAGAAAACAGAGTCAAGTGAAGTAAAGCAAACGGAACCAAACGATGGAACGGTCGGAACCTAAAGTCAGTAGAACCAAAGAGAGAGTAGAGAAATGAAGGAGAAAGGCTAAGGTTATGGAAGTTCCAGAAATACAGACCCAAGGGGACAGAGTTCTGAAGAAACAGCACGGAGGGTTTCTCAGAAATGAAGAAAGCAGGTGTCCGGAATGACCGCTGGGAGGGGAGGTAGTGATGAGGACGTCACAAGTTCACGTCTCCAGCTGACCAATGAGAAGCTGCGACAGGAATACTCCCCCCAAATTTGAAAGCGGCCATCAGAAGAATCTGCTAGGAGAGCTGACGGCGTTTGTCTCTGGGCAGAGGAGCTGGGGCGAGGAATCGGAGAAACAGATCGCTGCTTGGTGCTGTCTTTTATCCGCAGCTCTGAGGCTCTGGTTGTTTCGAGCCCTTACGGAGCTGGGCGCTTTTCGGCGCTGGACTTCGCTCCGTCACCAGCCACGTCCGCAGCTGGGCGCTGTTTTCCCTTTGGCTCGTCTCTTTGTTCTTTGCGGAGTTATTTCTGCACGCTTCTCCGCCGGCACACTGGGCGCCAACCGGCCCGGGGGAGTCGTCTTCCGGTGCCACGCCTTTCTGCCTTCGCGCGTACTCTTCGTGCGGTTCTCAGGGCGAGAATCTTACGCTCTGGTTGTTTCGAGCCCTTACGGAGCTGGGCGCCTTTCGGCGCTGGACTTCTTTCCGTCACCAGCCACGTCCGCAGCTGGGCGCTGTTTTCCCTTTGGCTCGTCTCTTCGTTCTTTGCGGAGTTATTTCTGCACGCTTCTCCGCCGGCACACTGGGCGCCGACGGCCCGGGGAGTCGTCTTCCAGTGCCACGCCTTTCTGCCTTCGCGTGGTTCTCAGGGCGAGAATCCTGAAGTGGTTTGCAGTCCCCTCTCCAGTGGACCGCGTTTTGTCTGAACTCTCCACCGTGACCCGTCCGTCTTGGGTGGGCCTACCATGGCTCATGGTTTCATTGTATTAGACGAGGCTCTGGTCCGTGTGATCACTTTGATTAGTTTTCTGTGATTGTGGTTTTCATTCTCTGTCCTCTGATGGGTGAGGATAAGAGGCTTATGGAAGCTTCCTGATGGGGAGAGACTGTCTTGGGGGGAAACTGAGTCTTGTTCTGATAGGCAGGGCCGTGCTCAGTAAATCTTTTTAAAAATTAATGCTTTCAAACTGTGTGCTGGAGAAGACTCTTGAGAGTCCCTTGGACTGCAAGGAGATCCGACCAGTCCATCCTAAAGGAAATCAGTCCTGAATATTCATTGGAAGGACCGATGCTGAAGCTGAAACTCCAGTCCTTTGGCCACCTGATGTGACGAGCTGACTCACTGGAGAAGACCCTGATGCTGGGAAAGATTGAGGGCAGGAGGAGAAAGGGACAACAGAGGATGAGATGGTTGGATGGCACCACCCACTTGATGGACTTGAGTTTGAGCAAGCTCCAGGAGTTGGTGATGGACAGGGAAGCCTGGTGTGCTGTAGTCCATGGGGTCGCAAAGAATCAGACACGACTGAGCGACTGAACTGAACTGAATTGAATTAAGCCTGGTTACTTTTTTTTTACTTGGACAAAAGTAAAAATGCATTTTGAAAAAAGAAATAGGGATAAAAATTAGGAAAGTATTTCCTTCCAGATTGTTTAGTCTAACATACTCGAGTAAATCCTTCAAGTTATATAGTTATGCATATACAGAAAAACATTTCTTCACCACAGTATGCCTGTTGCTAAATGATTGACTCTGTAACCTAAAGTATACTGGAATTATGTACCTGTCAATAAAATACATAGAAAGCCTGTCTATGGAAGGGCCACTGCTAGGTGGTACAGAAGAGAATGGAGTTGTATACAGTTAACAGAAAAGCTGCGTGATGTGATGCCCTGGGAGAGGAAGGAGGCCGTGGTGAGAGGGGACACGGTGCCCTCACCGCGCCCAGCCCCGCATCGTCATAGCCACTGATGAGCGTGTCGGAGGCTTGCTGGGCCCATGTCAGCCGTGGTCGGCCAAGGAATGGGAAACTCCTTGCTGGCTTCTGGGGGCTCTGTCCTGGCTGGGAAGGAGTTTGGGTGGGGCCAGGCCCCTTCCTCCTCTTGATGATGATATTCACCGCGTGCCTCGCCACGCTGGGTCCACAAGCCTCTTTCCAGGCTGGCTCAGTAGGCCCTGCGGGTGGCTCTGCCGAGGCCTGGCTCCAGCGCAGCCGTCCTTCCCGGCCTTGCCGTGCCCTTGGGCTGGGCGCTCTCTGCCTTGTGCATGATGGCCGGTGAGGGCTTCTGAGGATGCCAGTGCCCCCACCACTCTGGGGACCCCTTGGAGGACTGAGCGCTTCATCTCCTGAGCAGTGAGGCTGCTGCTGCCTTGAATAAGTAACACAGCCCAGAAAACTGGCTAAAAGGAGCTGAGAAGCCTCTGGCAGGGTCTCTGGGATGCCAGCTGGGCTCACGACACAGGGGTGCAGGGACTGAGATGCAAGAGCCTCGGCCGGGGCTCCGGGCGAGGACACAGGTGGCCGAAGCTCCGCAGAGCCGGCTGCCGCGTTCTCTGTGTGAAAGGGAGTCTGAGGAACAGGTGAAACCAGAGACTTCGATCCTGGAGAACAGGGTGGGCAGAACCCTATGGTGTTAGGCACCCAGGTAATGGGATCCTTGGACTTTTTGAGAAAGCCAGACTCTTTGCCCCTAAGTATCACCTGAGACACTGGATCCTATACTTGGCTGCACAGAGGAATCATCCTGAGGAGTTTTTACACATCCTGATGTCCAGGTCACCTCATGTCAGTTCAAGCAGAACCTAGGGAGACTGGGGGTGGGAGAGACTCAGGCTCAGCACCTTTTTTTTCAAGCTTCTTTGATGACGTTAATGTGCAGGTAACACTGAAAACTGCTGGCCTAACAGGGGCTGTCTATCTTAACGCTGAAGTGTTAGTTGCTCAGGCATGTCTGGCTCCTTGTGACCCCATTGACTGTAGAATTCTCCAGGCAAGAATACTGGAGTGGGTAGCCAGTCCCTTCTCTAAGGGACCTTCCTGACTCAAGGATCAAACCTGGGTCCCCCGCATTGCAGCAGGTTCTTCCATCTGAGAACCAGGAAAGCCCAACCCTGACTGCAGGTTAAAACCAGCCGGGAAAGGAAGGAACAGCAGCAGCAATGAAACGAGCGGGCTGCCTCGGTGCCCCAAGCCAAGGAGATCAGCCTGGGCTTTTTGGCGTCAGAAATCAGCCAGGGTTGGAGGCCGGGTCTAATGGGCACAGAGCTGTTTCTGCCAGCTGTGTGCGGTCTCAAGATTCAGCTCCAACCTCCATCGTGGGGAGGGAGCTCCTCACCTTTTAATTCTGAGACATGAAGCCCCCAGCCCAGGCCTGGCATGAGGCAGTACTCGGAATATTTCTTTGTCCTCTGTTAAACTGGTTCTTATTCTTGTCCAAACCAAGGAAAGCTGTAGCAGAAGAAAGGCTCTGGGACACCCCAGAATGAGAGCTGGGAGGGGTCCCTGAGCACAGGTCACTCAGGAGCAGAGGAGCAGCTGCCCCTCAGGACAGCTGTGGGTCTCCTCAGGGGGCTGGCTCCGTCTCTCTGGTCCAGGAGCTTTTGGGTGTGTGTGTGCCTCTAGCGAGCTGGCTTTGCCTTCTTCCGAGAAAGTCTCTCCTGTCTCGCAATGGGCATTTCAGCTTCCAGTTGCTTTATGATCAGCATTTGGCTCTTCTCCTTTGGGGCCCGCCGTGGTGTAACGATGTGTTCCGTGCTTCCAGTGAAGCGGTCTCATGTTCGAGGCCACCCCTTGGCATGTCAGGGTTTTGCTCTTGATAAAAGAATCAGCTGGGTCTCAAATGTCAGTCTGAAAACAATAAAACAGATTTGTCAACAATGATCTCAAAGTTGCCCATTTGAGGAAGGGCAGGTGCTGCCCTTAAAAGTTGTTGGAGGACGTATTGAAGCTGAAAGGCTGGCCTGTGAGTCACAGGCTTGGGGCTGCTTACCTCGTGGAAAGCTGGGCCTCAGCGATCTCATCTGTGTGATGAGGTGAGAGGGTCTCAGGAGCCCCCAGCTTTGCTACTCTGAGACTGTGAAATGAGATGAAAATCTGCTGAATGTGAAGCCGATCTGCAGCCAAGGACACGGACATTTCCCCCTAGTCACTGCCTAGCTCGTGACGAAGCCCCTGGAAACGCTCCTCCCTGGGAGTTCAAGACCTGGCCGTGTGGACTCGTACCCAGGAAAGCGCCTTCTTGCTTGTATTTTTTCAGACCATGGAGTGTCAGCTTATGGATGAGCTGGATATCTGCAGGCTTGGCTGCTGTTTGGAACTTGCTTGGATTTTGAGATATAAATCACACTTGTGTGTTCTGCTCCAGGACGTGTGTTATTTATTGTTCGAGCTTGAGGATCACAGAGGGTCAGATCTGGGGGACCTGGAGAGTCTGTTTCAGGCTCTGTGTTTCGCCGGTTCCTTACCCTCTCACGTTGGTTCCGGTTGGTTTTAAACAGAGTGACGTAAACACGAGCGTGCAGCCTGGGTGAGCTGCCCTTGTCCTTGCCTCCTCCGGGCACCGGGTTTCTGTGCGCAGGAGTGGAGGGGCGACGGGGGAAGGGCTGGAGCTGGCTCCTACACACCCCGGCCCGACAGAGGTGCAGTAGCAAGCCCTCTACACGGGCTGCCGGGCCTCTGTGGCCTCTTTTCAGTGGAAGGAGACGCAGAGACAGTCACGCCTTTGGGATCGCCTTTGGCAAAGCCTTAAGTCAGCCGTAGGTGCAGAGTGTAGAGGGTGGCGCACACAGCCCTGAGCTGTGAGCGGACGGCGCATGGAGCAGGCGCGCCGCGGGCACGGGAGCAGCGAACAGTCTGGCCGTATTTATTGTGAAAAAAAAAATGTGAAAGAGCAGAAGGCCCTTCACACCCACTTCCATAGTTGTCACTAAAAAAGAACAAAGGAAAGTGATGGACGCAGAGAAGCTGGAGCTCCCGTGCACTGAAGACAGGAATGGAAAACGGTGCTGCTCCTCTGGAAAAGAGAGCTCCCCAAAGGCAAGCACAGAATCACTGGGTGACCCAGGGAGCCCTCTCTAGGTGAAGCTAAGGGAAATGCTAGACACGAAAGGGCAAACTCTGTGACTGATTGCATACTCATGAGGCCCTAAACCAAACAAATTCATAGGGAGAGTAAGACAGAGGTTGCCAGGGGCTGGGCGCAGGAGCAGTGTGGAGTTATTTAACGGTTTCAGTTTCTGGGGGTGGTTGTACGACACTGTGACTGTTCTTGATGCTGTGTAAAGACGTTTATGGGGCGAGTTTTGAATATATTGATCACAACGAAACGAGCCAGAGCAGCAGGGGTTGAATTCGCCTCCCGTGACCCGCCTCCCCTTGGGGGCGTGGACCCCGGCACACCCACCTGTGCCGCAGCGTGGCCCTGTCGGGGGACGTCAGTCCCGTTTCACAGGTGAGTGAGCGGAGCGCAGCGAATCCGCCGGTCTGTTACTCTCCTCCTGTCCCTTCCCAGCACAGACGTGCGTCCTCTCATCTGTGTGCCTGCTCCCTCTCGCCTCCACGGGTATACGCACTCTCTCGGGGCGGGGACTTTGTGGGATCACGTACCCCGGTATCCCTGTGCCTGCAGTGGCGCCTAGCACCCACGGACGCTGATACCAGGTGAGGATGCAGGTGACCGTCGTCTGCGAGGGCAGGAACGAGGACAAGCGCCTCGCATCCTTCTGGTTCTGCCCCCTGTTTCTGTCTGGGTGGGCGGGTAGGGGCCCCCTGAATGTGAAATCTTTCATGCTCCAAACCAGGATAAGCGTCCTCTGGAGAGCCGCCCCCTGAGCAGCTGAGCACCCTCCTGACGGCTGCAGGGCCTGCCTCCGGGATAGCCCGCTTCCAGAGCTGGAATTCTTCCCAGGCTCCGGCTTCCCCTCTCCTGACCCTGCCCCCGCTCCCCACGCTACCTAGGCAGGGGAGCCCTCTTCTTTCCCTCTTCTTTCGCTTTGCTCCTGCTGGACTCAGGCTCTTCTGCCTCCCAGGTCTGGGCTGAGTTTGGAAGCTCTCCCTGTCCTCCTCAGGGCGGCTGAGAGCCAGGGCCTGGGCCTCTCTGGGCAGGAGGTGAAAGCTGGCTCCGCCTTCAGCCCCTGCCCTGGCTTTCTTCTCGCCCTTGTAGCTCCCTGGGGCTGAGGTTTCACCTTTACTTTCTCTCCTGGCCTGTCCCGTCAAAGTTGATGGCAAATCCCATTGTCCCTGCTGAACAGGAAAAGGCTGCGCCTCACGGACCCCACCCAACCCCTGCTTTGGGGTGTTGCTTTGTGGTGGTAGGGCTGGCCTGGGAGGGACAGGTTCGGGATCTGCTTACCTCCTAATGATCTCATCTGTTCAATGAGGTGAGAGGGTCTGAGGGTCACAAGCATTATCCCAGCTCTGACACTCAGGTCGTAAAACAAGGTGAAAACACGCCGAGCAAGGGGAAATGATCTGTTAGCAAAGGACTCGAACACCTTCCCTCCAGGCTCTGCTTGGCTGACGCCGGGTTCAGGGTCACGGGGGCCGCCTGTTTCTGTTGCTGCGGCTCTTTAGTCAGCCATGTCCGACTCTTTGCGACGCCATAGCCTGGCCTGCTGGGCTCCCCTGTCCACTGGCTTCTCAGGCAAGAACACCAGAATGAGCTGCCATTGCTGCTGCTGCTAAGTCACTTCAGCCGTGTCCGACTCTGTGCGACCCCATAGACAGCAGCCCATCAGGCTCGCCCGCCCCTGTTCTGGTTTAGAACAGCTCAGAGGTGATTCTGGATACACGCGGTAGTGAGCAGGCAGTTTACAGCAAGAAGCAGCAGCGGCAGCTGGAGGCGAGACCTCATTCTTCTGAAACAGGAGCTCCAGCTCCTGGACCACAGCTGCCGAGGCCAGCCGTACTCAGCGTCGGAGTCCCTAGCCCTTGCCTGCTGAGTCAGGCATGAGTTCAGGCGGGAGGGCAGAGGTGAAGGGTAAAGCAAAAAGCTTATCAAAAAGAAAAGTGCGCATGGAAAGGGCCTGGGTGAGCGCAGAGAGCCCGCCTTTGTGCCTCAGGCCTCTGTGAGGGGTCGGTTCTCCGGGCCTTTGTCTTCCCTCGGGGTAATCATCTTGCTTGGTAGCCCTGTGGCCATTTGTTGCAGTGCCCCCCGCCCGCCAGGGGGCACGCACCCCTCAGCCAAAATGCATCTCGAAGGGAAGGCTTCCGGGACACTCTTTAGGGCCTGGCTTTATCCCCTGACTTTTGACCCCAGGGAGTCTTTCTGCACATGCGGATTCCCAAATGCCCGCGGGTGCGGGCGTGGGTGTGTGTGGGTGGAGGGAGACTTAATGCTTTACTCAAACAGGGTTTTGCCCCTCTTTGTCCTTGCTGAGACTATTATCTTAAGATGTTTACAAGAGATGAAGACGAGTTGTTTACCCTGTTTCTGTTGTTACTTCCATTTTGGAGGCAAACGGAAGGCTGACTGTAAATGCCTGGACTGGAGCCCACCTCTCTCCTGCCTCTAAGGGGCTCCTCTTCTCTCAGTCCTGGCCTCAGTTTAATCGCCCTCTATGACAGCAGCGTCTACCCATGGCTCAGTTCAAACCCCGGAGCGGACGGGGCTCCAGTTTCCCCTCAGTCCCTCCTGGGTCAGCAGGAGCCCTGCCGTGCCCACTTCCCAGCATTGCCCTCATCTGCCCACTTCCCGCCACCCCCGTGGCTGCGGCCGGCCCCAGGGCTGCCTGGTTGCCCTCTGATGTGCGCCACTGAGTGCCAGCTGAACAGCCTGCCTCATGTGCCTCCTCCTGACACTCCAGATGCCAACTACAGCCACAGCTCATTCAGAGGCACAGAAGAGACCACATGAGGCTGCAGTGTGAAGCTCAGCAGCTACTGCAGGCACACAGGGCTCTGGGGCCACAGCGCGGCCAGCAGGCGAGTGAATAAAGACAGCTTTTCAGTCGGACGGCACTTATTTGTAGCATTTGCCAATTTCTGTAGTGTAAATGCTCCCACAGCGGATGATTTGAATCTGCCGACAAGATGTTACTGACCGCAGTGCTAGGAAGAGACACACAACAGCCACTGTTGTCTCTGCACTAAGTGATCCCAAGAGCAGAGGCAAGAGTAGAGTGTAATATATTAACTAGGCCACGATGCGTTTTGAATGTTTACTACATTTCACTCTATAATTTATCTACTTGATGGATTTGTTTAATGACGAGCTCTTAAACTACCTGAAAATTGAATAATCAGCTCTCCTAAGACTACAGGCATTGATTCCTGCACATAACTGGAAACTGTGTTAAAAGTAAAAATGTTTCAGTCGGACGGCACTTATTTGTAGCATTTGCCAATTCCTGTAGTGTAAATGCTCCCACGGCGGATGATTTGAATCTGCCGACAAGATGTTACTGACCGCAGAGCTAGGAAGAGACACACAACAGCCACTGTTGTCTCTGCACTAAATGATCCCAAGAGAAGAGGCAAGAGTAGGGTGTAATATATTAACTAGGCCATGATGAGTTTTGAATGTTTATTACATTTTACTCTATAATTTATTTACTTGATGGATTTGCTTAATGACGAGCTCTTAAACTACCTGAAAATTGAATAATCAGCTCTACTAAGACTACAGGCATTGATTCCTGCACATAACTGGAAACTGTGTTAAAAGTAAAAATGAAAACTAGCCAAACAAAAGAAGCTTTGAGCACAGCAAGGTGGGTGGTGTGCGCGCTAGGTACTGCTTCCTGGGATGCGGGCATTAGAGAGGCCAGGGACACTGGTGAGTAGAAGAAAAGGGAGAGACAGTGAGCCGTCTGTCCCTCCGCTGCACGCCTTCTTCTGAAGTCTGTATCCAGGATTGCTGTGCTGTTCAGAGTCAGAATAGGCCGGCGACCTTCATACCCGCTCAGAGAGCGCAGGCAGGATTGTTGTCCACTTGCTACGTCATGTCCGACTCTTTGTGGACATGGACACGGAGTTTGTGCTCATGTCCATCGACTCAGTGATGCTTTCCAGCCATCTCACCCTCTGTCGCCCCTTTTCCTCTTGCCTTCAATCTTTCCCAGCATCAGGGTCTCTTCCAGTGAGTAAGCTCTTTGCATCAGGTAACAACCCCCGTCCGAGGTCAGGGGCTGCTGGGAGAAGCCACCTCGAACCGGAGGCCAGGGGCAGTGATCCTGAGGAGCCACCCTGAGCCCGAGGCCAAGGGAGGTGGCCGGGAGGAGAAACCCGAGGAGCGGTGGCTGCGCGGGCACAGGAGGGCCTAGAGGAACCATCCCGTGTTGAAGGTCAGGAAGGGTGGCAGTGAGGAGATACCCCTCATCTAAGGTAAGGAGCAGCGGCTGTA
>SJYC01042233.1:0-10946 GCA_006408675.1 Madoqua kirkii | reverse complement strand
TCGGCTCTTCTTGTTGAAAGTTCTGGAACTTACACGCGTCATCTGCTGAGTGCAGAGTCAGTCTTCCCTGACGTCTGGGAGTGGGCCTCTTCCTGTCGCTGCCTTTGCTCCGGGCATAAGGACAGACCCTAGAGGACACAGGGAGGCAGAGGCCACTAGTGAGCTTAACAGGAGGCAGCCTCACGGAGGCCGACGGGCGTTCAACGCTCCTGGCTCTGAACTCCTGCTGGACCCGCCGTCACCTCCCGGAGCCCACACAGGTGAGACTGTGCCGGTGTGGATTCCTGATCAAACAGGGTTTGAGAGACACGTGTTCTCTCCCTCTCCTTCCCCATATCCGTGGCATCATAACCTCAAAGACTTTTCAACATTTATTTATTTATTCATTAATGCAAATATATTTATAAACCCTGTGGAGGTATGCTGCTAAGTCGCTTCAGTCTTGTCCGACTCTGTGTGACCCCATAGATGGCAGCCCACCAGGCTCCCCAGTCCCTGGGATTTTCCAGGCAAGAATATTGGAGTGGGTTGCCGTTTCCTTCTCCAATGCATGAAAGTGAAAAGTGAAAGTGAAGTCGCTCAGTCGCGACCCAATGGACTGCAGCCCACCAGGCTCCTCCATCCATGGGAATTCCCAGGCAAGAGTACTGGAGTGGGGTGCCATCGCCTTCTCCCTGTGGCGGTATAATGGTGTGTAAAACAGGCATCACCGCTGTGTTTACAGAGCTTGACATCAGCAGGAGGATGGATGCATGGGAAGAAGGGGGCGTGAAACCAGGAGGCCTACCTGGCTGCGGAGGTCAGGAAAGAGTCACTGGAGAAACGAGTGAGAAGCCTGCAGGTGGGGAGCACCGGGTGGGCAGCAGGGAGGAGCCTGGGGTCCGCAGGCAGCTCCTGCAGAAGGTGTGGGGAGGAGCACGGGCGGCCGGCTGGTCAGCAGTGCCCGTGAACTGCCGCTGAGGGACTTTGCTGAGGGAAGCAGAAGCGAACCACCGCGGGCGTTTGGAGCAGAGAGAGACTGCTATGGGGAGTTGGGGGCTTTTCAAATCATGGGGGAGACCTGGGGAGTGGAGGTCAATAAGACTGCCTTAGGGCATCCAGAACAGGCATCCAGCCCGTCATCACGTGACCCTGGAGCCGGCATCCCAAAGCAGGTGTGGTCAGGACGCCGGGAGACCTGAGAGCTGCCTGCCTGTGGGGGTCACCAACTTGGGGCACCCAAAGGGGGATTTTCAGGAGCAGCTGGAGGAGGCAGACAGCGTGGGGCCCACGAAGGCAGCGATAGGACGAGACACGCGCCATGTCTCCACCTCTCCCCCAGAGCCCCGCTCCTGTGCTCACCAACTGAGTCCAACCTCTGCCCAGGGGGCCAGCGGTCTGTGGTTCCAGGTGTACCCCTGAAAAGCAGAGGACGGTGTAACAGAGACAAGGAGACACTGCGGACAGCTGACCACCCAGAGAAAGCAGCTTGGGAGAAGGAGTGGCCTGGTGCCCTCTGCCACTAGCCAGCTGTGCGCGCATCTCCAGCTCTCGGCTTCCTCCTCTGTGCAGTGGGTGGGCAATACTACCTGCTCAGTATGCTCCTAAAACTGCAAACAAGGTGAGGCGAATCCTTAGCACAGTGCTGGGCACCTAGCTTTCAATGATTTCTAGTTATTATTATTTTTTTAGTGATATTTTTGTTATTAAGAGCACTGAAGAACTGATGCTTGCAAACTGGTGTTGGAGAAGACTCTTGAGAGTCCCTTGGACTGCAAGGAGATCAAGCCAGTGAATCCTAAAGGAAATCAACCCTGAATACTCATTGGAAGGACTGATGCTGAAGCTGACACTCCAATGCTTTGGCCACCTGATGGGAAGATGGCCATTGGAAAGGACTCTGATGCTGGGAAAGACAGAAAGCAGGAGGAAAAGGGGATGACAGAGGATGAGAAGGTTGGGTGGCATCACCCACTCAGTGGACATGAGTCTGAGCAAGCTCCAGGAGATGGTGAAGGGAAGCCTAGTGTGCTGCAGTCCGTGGGGTCACAAAGAGCTGAACACTATTGAGTGACTGAGCAACAACAACAGCAAAGACTAATATGTTTTAAAAAGCTGAGGGATCTCCCTGGCGGTCCAGTGGTCAAGGCTTCGTCTTCCAATGCAGGGGCCGTGGATTCTGTTCCTGTCTGGGGAGCTAAGATCCCACATGGTTTTGGCCCCAATACCAAACAAAAAACAGAAACAATATTGTAACAGATTCAATAAAGACCTTTAAAATGGTCCACATGAAATCTTAAAAAGAAGTTGAGAGCCATTAAACATTTTAAAAGCAAAATAGAAACAGGCTCGTCTCTTAAAAAAGTTGCAGTAGTTTTAGGGTGTGACTGGTACTGACAGTCACAAGCACCGAGCTGACTAGCCCTGTGGCCGGGACACCAGGGTGAAGCCCAGAGCACATCCTGTGGGGGGGCGTTCAGTTCCCACAGCCCATCATATACTTGTGAGTCTCCATGTGCTCAAATGGGCGCGTGCGTGATGCATACGGGGTGGGTGGGATCATTTCCCCCCTTTTGGCACAATGAGAATTTGCCTTTCTTCAGGGGCCACTGTTTCTAAGACTCTGCCCAGGGGAGTTCGAACTGTGTTGTCTGGTTAGTCTCTGAGCCATTTCAGAATGTTACTCTGGTTTGCTTCTTTCTGCATCTAGTGGGTGGAGGGAGGTCGCAGGAGCCTCGGAACCGGATTTGTGTGCCTAGTTTGGCAGATGGGGAACTGTCTTGGAGAAACAGCTGCTGAACCAGGGCTGAGAAGGGAGGACCTCTGAACAGGGCAGATGTGGAGTCAGGGCTGAGCCTCACGGGCAGGCGTCCACAGGCAAGGTTCATGGGCCCAATGGGGAGCTTTTAGTTGAAAAACTAAAAAGGAACCAGCTCCCAGGGGCCCAACTACAAAGAAATGAAAGACTCAGACAACTAGAGGCCCCGGACTCAGGCTGGAGCGTGGCTGCTGGTGGGTTCGCAGGTCCTGGGAGTCTGAGCCTGCAGGAGAAAGGTCTGGAGTTCCTGCCTTATGATGGGAAAGGTGCTGCTCTAAACCCACTGATCTGTTGTGACCAGTTAACCCTGCACCCACGCTAGGAATGAGGTGCTGTCGTTATCACCAGCTGCAAATGAGGAGACTGAGGCTCAGAGAGGTTAAGGCGCTTATCTCAGGCCGCACACTGGTGAGCTGGAAGGCTGGCACCCAGTGCCCTGGCTCTGGAGGATGTATTGGGCACCATGCTTCCCCGTAGAGGCGACCGTGCACTTTCCAATCCACGTGCTCTAAAGCTCATCCTGGGGGCAGCGCTGTCAAAGGCCCATCTGTGGAATCTGTGGGCCTTCGAGCCATTCGTAATCATTGAGGATAATCAGCGTGGAGAGAAGGCAAGGCTGTTTTGGAGGAAAGAATGTGCCTAAGACAGGGACATATGGAGCTCAGTACAGATGTGCACGAGTGTGAGTGTGTCAGCGCACGCGTGTGTCTCCGAGCTCAGGAAGAGGCAAGCACCAAGTCTGTCAACGGCTGGAAGCTCAGAGTGCAAACCTACCGGAGACCTTCCTGACAAATCCGGTTTTCCTGCGCACTCGTTTGCTTTTTATCATTTACTTGAGACAATATCGGCCGTGAAAGGATGAGTTTAGAAATGAAGCCTCTGTGTTCTGTGATTTTACTGGCGTTTAGTAAAAGCAGGCAGACAGACAGACACACACACACACACAGAGCATCAAAGATGAAGGCAACTGGAGTCACAGAGCTCACCTCGAACCTGCAGGATATCTGAATGGCGTTTCCTCTTAATGAGCTCAACCGTGTCTTCCTGAACCGTCCGTATGCTGGGCCGGCTCCTGGCTCCAAGCCTCGGCTTCCTTGTCTGCTTCTCAGGGACGTGCTGAGGGCCAGTGAAGGAGCAGGTGTGACCGTCAGCTGGGCTTTGGGATCCTTGGCAGGCCACGTCGACTCACTTTACCCTCTGTGATTCCCCAGCCAGCGCCTGGCTCTGTGTGTGTGTGATGCAGTGTGTGTGTGTGTGTGTGTGAGAGAGAGAGAGAGAGAGATGTTTCCAGGCCACCGTGAGGAGCCTGAATGCCCTGTAAGATGGGCACAGTCTCTTGTCGAGTCCGTTTCTTTGCCCCCATAGACTATAGCCCACCAGGCTCCTCTGTCCAAGGGATTCTCCAGGCAAGAGTGCTGGGTGGCCAGGCCCTCCTCCAGGGGATCTTCCAGACCCAGGGGTCGGACTCACATCTCTCGCATCTTCTGCACTGGAAGGCAGCTTCTGTGCCTCTGGTGCCACCTGGGAAGCCCCGTGTGGGCACAGGCACCTTGCTAGTTGCCTCCAAGTTGCAAGTGGTTCACACACTCTGCTATCGTTTCTCCTCAGGACGCCTATTCTGAGGGAAGATCTATTCAGCCTGTGCTTATAACCGTATTTCAGGATGTTGCCTGGGGCGTCTGAGATGGTGTGGATGGACAGCACTCAGGGCAGCCTCTCCTGCCTCTTCCTCCACCAGGAAGGGAGGCTCATAGAGAGACTGGCAGGCCCTTGCTGCTCTGATCTGTGCCTCTGCTGCCCCCAGTCTAGCCAGTTCTGGGACTGCGGCTTCAGTTCCTGGAGCCCGAGTGGGTCCCTCGGCCCCTAGAAAGACAGTGGGCAGGATAAGTCTTCTTGGCGTGTCTATGTGGCAAGTATTGGGCAATGGCATAGCCTGCACATGTCAAACTGAACATTACCTAATCTGATCACTGTATTTCATTTTATAGAGGAGCAAGCTTGGACCTAGCCATCACGACTGCCACTCTGGAGGGGTAAACTGTTACCATAACGTGGCAGCGATGAGGGGCAGTGTGGGCCCGTCTCACTGCGCTCAAGGGCTGGGGTCTCTCCACTGTGCCCCATCTCTGCCCTCTGGGCGTCAGGGATGTGGACTCTGTCTCAAGGAGCTGGTGAGAGTGGGGAAAGGTGCCTGGTGGCTGGGACAGCCTGGGTGAGGAGCTGCAAAGCCCCCGTGGGTTGGTGCTATCAAGTCTGCAGGCAGCTTGGGCACCTGACTGGACCTCACATGTTAGCAATGAAAGCAACAGCTGGCTTAGCTTCTCAGTCCCCAGTCAGTGGCTCCCCAGTGCTGGGTGAAGGTTCCATACTGACCCTTTGTGACCTTCTCCCCAGGCGCCCCCGCCCTTCTAGTCCAAGTGCTGACGCTCATCTATTCTGCCTGGATCTAGGTTGGCCTCTTGCTTCTCTCTAATCTCATTGTGGGAAGAAGGTTATCCTCACTTCCCCGAGAGTGGGCAGTCTTCTTCAGAGGCCTGAACTGTCTCACCAGGACTGGACTCTTGTAAATCAGCTTTTGTCTTTTCTCATTACTGTCTGATGTGTGCGCTTTGAGACAGTTTAGGAGGGCAACAAACCGAATAGCAACTGTTTGATTTTCTTGTGTTCCTGCTATGCTGCTCCCGACTCCTTCCAGCAAGGCAGGCTGGAGGTAAGGGCAGCCTATGAAAAATGACGGGAAATAGATACAGAAAAGTAACATTTCTATCTGGCACCTTACCTCTCCTTTTAGACGGAAGAGGCCTGTGTCTGTCAGCTGGCTGAGCAGCCCGTTTGGGAAGTGGGTTTGCAGCCATCTCCCTGCTGCAGACAGTGCTGTGAGCTCAGTGTAATGAGCTCTACCCCACGATTCATCTGCTTCTCCCTGTTGATTCCAGGGGTGTGTTAAGAAGCCAGCATGCGCCGATGATAGCTCCGTGAAAACCTCAGGAAGAAAGCCCACAACCTGCCCTCACCTCTGGTCCACAGAGAGTCAAGTGCCCAGAAGGCAACGTGCTGGTGTGGGGCTGCTGCCCGCCCGGGGAGCTGCCAGCCTGGCTTGACTCCCGCCTACCCAGACTCTGGAGCCACGCGGACTGCAGGCAGTGTTTAAGCTTCAGCGTCTTCATGTGTAATCCTCTCAGTGACCTACTGGAAATAGAATCTAGAGGCGTGGACGTCTGTGGAACTGGCTCACTGTTCTGCATAGCAGAAACCAACGCAAATTGTACATCAAGTCTACTTCAGTAAAAACTAATTTAAAAAATACATTTACTGCAGAAATAAAACAGAAATACACCCCTCTGTACTGAAGATTGGTGACGTGACAGTGTGAGCCGCTCAGTCATGTCCGACTCTTTGAGACCCCGTGGACTGTACCCTCCAGGCTCCTCTGTCCCTGGGATTCTCCAGGCAAGAGCACTGGAGTGGGCTGCCCTTTCCTTCTCCAGGGGACCTTCCGACCCAGAGATAGAACCCAGGTCTCCTGCTTCGCAGGCAGATTTCTTTGCTGACTGAGCCGCCAGGGAAGCTCCTGTATTGAGGATTAACCCAAAGCGAAAATATATACGGTCAAAAGTGAAGAGCATTTTCTTACACTTATACGCAGTTACAGAGGTCTTGTTTGGCATAGAATACTATTATACGATTGTGTTTTCCAGAAGTATTGTCTTGTAACTGAAAGTGCCTTGGGGAGTTTTGTGGGCCTCCTGCTTCTGAAAGGCTCTCGGCTCCTCCCTGGCGTGTCTGTGCGCAGGCTGTTTCATCTCCCGCTGGTCGGTAGACGTGTTGGCTGTTACGTTTTTCTCGTCGCGCTGTGCGCTCAGCCGCTCCAGCCGTGCCTGGCTCTTGAGGCCGCGCCCTGCAGCAGACCGGGCTCCCTTCTCCCTGCGCGCGGTGTGGGTGCCTCTGACTGCGCAAGGAAGTATTTCCTGTGGTGTCTGATTAGAAGCGCAAGGAGTTTAACTGGGAACCTTTAACCTGTTGGGTGATAGCAACAAAGCATGTGTAAGAATATCCGATTCTCTGCATTCTTGCCACCACGCAACTAAACATCAAACAACTCTTCAAAGCTCGTTAATCGGGTATGCAGAATGCCTCGTTTGAATATGTATTCTTTCCATTTGTAGAATAAACATCTTTTTAGTAAAAATATTAACCTTGCTGGGTTTACAGAATCCAGTCATTGTAGGTGGAAGGTTCTTGGTACGCAGGGCGATACTGGGCCACTTGCTGTTTTACCTCCTGGAGTAGTGAAAGACGGGGGCCTTTCTTCCCTTCCCAGGGCACCCCGCCCGCCACGTAGCTCTCTCTCATGCCCACAGGGGGCAGTACCCCCTTTGGGTCCATCCCAGGAGCATCCTGTGCCTCAGGCCTGTTCTGGGCTGAGGCTGCACTCAGAACACTAGTTAATTAGCTGAACAATTTGCAGTCTTGCTCAGCACAGCCACCCTGGGGGAGCGCGGAGTGTGACTCACATTCCAGCCTCTCATAAAGGGGAATGTTTTGAGGGTCATCCTGGCGCTGCAGCCCGGGGTCACATAATCCAGACACTTGGCTTCTCTTTCTTCCCTAACATTCCTTGAGCCTTTTCTCTTTATCCCCACCCCACCCCCATGCACCAGTGGGCTTAGGCAGAGTGGCGGATCAAGAGTCCTCCAGAATAAAGGCTCCTCTGTGTCCACAAGGACCCGTCAGGCTTCCTTGCGGCAAGCGGGCCTGCGTGCACCCGGGGTCTTTCTTCCAGACCTGTGAACAGCAGCGTCCAAAGGGCCCGGCAGAGCATCTCTTGTCTGACGGCTCTGTGTGTAAAGGGGTAAATGGGCCCAGAAGGATGGAGTGGATAATAGACGTGTCTCGGTGATCTGTCGAGTGCAAGCCCCGTGTGAGAAGCATTTAATTTCCTCAGCAGCCCTGGAGAAGGGAAGTCCTGCACATCACAGAGAAGAGGGAAATGGATCTTAGAGATGAGATACGGTTGCCCGAGATCACGCAGCTTCCAGAAGTGGTGGCTCTGTTGGTTCATGAGTTTATTCTTTGGGCAGGTGTTTACCTGGAACCAAGAAGCAACAAAAAAGGCATTAGTGTTTACGAACCCAGCTGCCAACGCGGGGGACACAAGAGATGCAGATTTGATGCCTGGGTCCGGAAGATCCCCCCTGGAGGGGGTGGCAATGGCAACCCACTCCAGTGTTCTTGCCTAGAGAATCCCAGGGACAGAGGAGCCTGGTCGGCTGCAGCCCATAGGGTCGCAAAGAGCCGGACGCGACTGAGTGGGCACAAGAAGCAGTGGACAGTTGGTACGCAGGGCGATACTGGGCCACTTGCTGTTTTACCTCCTGGAGTAGTGAAAGACGGGGGCCTTTCTTCCCTTCCCAGGGCACCCCGCCCGCCACGTAGCTCTCTCTCATGCCCACAGGGGGCAGTACCCCCTTTGGATCCATCCCAGGAGCATCCTGTGCCTCAGGCCTGTTCTGGGCTGAGGCTGCACTCAGAACACTAGTTAATTAGCTGAACAATTTGCAGTCTTGCTCAGCACAGCCACCCTGGGGGAGCGCGGAGTGTGACTCACATTCCAGCCTCTCATAAAGGGGAATGTTTTGAGGGTCATCCTGGCGCTGCAGCCCGGGGTCACATAATCCAGACACTTGGCTTCTCTTTCTTCCCTAACATTCCTTGAGCCTTTTCTCTTTATCCCCACCCCACCCCCATGCACCAGTGGGCTTAGGCAGAGTGGCGGATCAAGAGTCCTCCAGAATAAAGGCTCCTCTGTGTCCACAAGGACCCGTCAGGCTTCCTTGCGGCAAGCGGGCCTGCGTGCACCCGGGGTCTTTCTTCCAGACCTGTGAACAGCAGCGTCCAAAGGGCCCGGCAGAGCATCTCTTGTCTGACGGCTCTGTGTGTAAAGGGGTAAATGGGCCCAGAAGGATGGAGTGGATAATAGACGTGTCTCGGTGATCTGTCGAGTGCAAGCCCCGTGTGAGAAGC
Organism: Madoqua kirkii; assembly: GCA_006408675.1. Lineage (NCBI taxonomy): Eukaryota > Metazoa > Chordata > Mammalia > Artiodactyla > Bovidae > Madoqua > Madoqua kirkii. The sequence goes on along the minus strand of SJYC01042233.1, from coordinate 2,125 downwards.
ATTTAATTTCCTCAGCAGCCCTGGAGAAGGGAAGTCCTGCACATCACAGAGAAGAGGGAAATGGATCTCAGAGATGAGATTCGGTTGCCCGAGATCACGCAGCTTCCAGAAGTGGTGGCTCTGTTGGTTCATGAGTTTATTCTTTGGGCAGGTGTTTACCTGGAACCAAGAAGCAACAAAAAGGCATTAGTGTTTACGAACCCAGCTGCCAACGCGGGGGACACAAGAGATGCAGATTTGATGCCTGGGTCCGGAAGATCCCCCCTGGAGGGGGTGGCAATGGCAACCCACTCCAGTGTTCTTGCCTAGAGAATCCCAGGGACAGAGGAGCCTGGTCGGCTGCAGCCCATAGGGTCGCAAAGAGCCGGACGCGACTGAGTGGGCACAAGAAGCAGTGGACAGAGCCAGCTGGGCTTCAGAGGCCGCCTGTCCCTCTGGGGCTGTCATCAGGGTGGGGAAGGTCGTGCTGGCTCCTGTGTGGGACCGTGGAGAGCAGTTCCTCCAGAGAAGACGCCGCCTTCCACAGACAGAGTGCCCGGGCCACGCGTCCCTGCTTCTCTGATTTCACCAGTTTCTTTTCATGCACAGGCGGGTTCTTCTGATTCTGATTTGAATCTTCAGCCCCAGCCTGTCTCCCCGGCTCAGAGCTGGTGCCAGCAGAGCACCATGCCCTCGGCCAGCCTGACAAGGTCCTGAGCGTTTGGCCACAGGACTGTTCCAGGGCCCAGGAAAGGTGGGTGGCTGCCTGGTGATGCCTACGGCGTGGGTGGACTCAAGGAAGGAGGTCTCTTGCAGACGCCAGCCCTGCAGATGTGGGAGCATCGCTGAGCCCTCCAGGACGTCTGTGCTGCTGACTATCTTCTGGGCCTGAGCAACTCCTTTCCCTGGGGAAACTGTGTCCCCTGGTAACATGGTTATCTCAAGGCTGAAAGACAGATAGCTCCAGTGTTTCTCAGGAGGCTTCCGGTTCCATGAAGATCATGGCAGCGACTGGCTGAGCAGAGGCATTATCCCATCCCACACGTCTCAGCTGGAGCACAGACTCATCCAAGGTCTACCCCAAACAAGGTGCTTTTCACATCATAGCTGCTCAGTAAAAGGGAGCCTGCGTGAGGGTCTCTTGAAACAAAGACTCTGTACAGTTGCAAGGGACCTGGGAGGGATCTCGTCTAGGTTTTGATGGAACTTTGCTGTTGTTGTTTAGTAGTTCAGTTGGGTCTGACCTTTGTGGGACCCCATGTACTGTGTAGCCCTCCAGGCTCCTCTGTCCATGGGATTGCCCGGCAAGAGTACTGGAGTGGGCTGCTATCTGCTTCTCCAGGGGATCTTCCTGACCCAGAGATTGAGCCTTCATTTCTTGCACTGGCAGGTAGGTTCTCTACCACTGAGCCACCTGGGAGACCCCGATGGAACTCAGGCGTCAGATGGACAGGGCGCGCCTAGGACAAAGTGGGCCCGCGCTTCGCTTCCCAGAGAGACCGCGGCCTCTTTCTAGCTCGTATGCATTCAGCCATTCAATGCTATTGCTAGAACTCAGGATGGAATCACAACCTGGAAACAGTTTAAAGAGCAAAACCAGGCATGGCCCCTGAGCTTGAAGAAGGTAATTAGTAATTAGAAGGCTGAGAGGCCATCTTAGACCATAGAAGGCCTCCTGGGCCCTGGGAAAGATTTGGGTCTGTAGCTTAAAAATAACGGGAAGTCTAACAAGGTGCTCGTATGCATTCAGCCATTCAATGCTATTGCTAGAACTCAGGATGGAATCACAACCTGGAAACAGTTTAAAGAGCAAAACCAGGCATGGCCCCTGAGCTTGAAGAAGGTAATTAGTAATTAGAAGGCTGAGAGGCCATCTTAGACCATAGAAGGCCTCCTGGGCCCTGGGAAAGATTTGGGTCTGTAGCTTAAAAATAACGGGAAGTCTAACAAGGCGTTTTTGGTGTGTGGCGGGGGGCGGGGGTGGGGGTGGTGAGTGATACAATCAGGTTTGCTTTTTAAAAAAAATTTAATTGAAAAAATTTACTCATATACAAGCAACTTATGCAGCTCAATTCCAGAAAAATAAATGACCCAATCAAAAAATAGGCCAAAGAACTAAATAACCATTTCTCCAAAGAAGACATAC
>SJYC01042228.1:0-45623 GCA_006408675.1 Madoqua kirkii | reverse complement strand
AAAAAAAAAAAAAAAAAAAAAAAAAAAAAAGCATCAGCAATCTACAATACAGAAGCAGAAGGCACCTAAACAGAACAGGAAAAGAAAAAGAAAAGAAAGCAAGGATAGCTTGAGTGACCTATGTTAATTGTTAATCAATCAGATTAACATGTATATTATAAGAATTCCAGAAGAGAGAGACAAGGGGGCAGAAAATTCTTTAAAAAAATAATGGTGAAAACTTTCCTAACATGGGGGAAGAAAACAAACATCCAGATCCATAAGGCCTGGAGAATTCCAAACAAGGTGAACACAAGAAGATTGACCCTAAAATATATTATAATTAAAATTTCAAAAGTTAAAGACATGGAGAGAATCTTAAAAGCAAGAAGAGAAAAAAAAAATGTGCTGTTTTTTAGGAAATCATAATACTATCAACACATTTTTCAGAGATAATTTGAAGTCCAGAAAGGAGTGACATGATATATTCAAAGTGTATAAAGAAAAAAATTCCAACAAAGGATACTCTACCTAGTCAGATTATAATTCAGAACTGAAGGAGAAATAGAGTTTCCCAGGTAAGAAAAAGTTAAGACCTCATCACCACTAAATCAGCCAAACAAGAAATGTTAAAGGAATTTTTTAAGCAGAAAAAAATGGCATTAATTAGTAATTAATTTATTATTTTAATAATTAAAATATAAATATAAATGTTACTGGTAATAAATAAATAGAAAAAGTAGTGGATAAATCACTTATAAAGCCAGTGTGAAGGTTAAGAAGAAAAAAGTAGTAAAAATAACTATAATAATGACTTAAGGAATACACAAAATAAAAAAATGTAAAATATGGTATCAAAAATATAATAAATGAATAGGGAGAGTAAAAGTGTAGAGTTCCATAATGTTTTTAAACTTAAGTTGCTATCAAGTTAACATAGAATGCTTTATGGGCTCTTATATATGGGCCTCATGGTAACCACAAAGCAAACATGTCAGGAGCCACATTAGTCATTACTGACAAAATGGAGGCACGACCCCAGACCCTCTCCTCATTCTGCAGGCACGGTCCTGGGATGAAGGAGTTAAGCCTTCTAATTCTGACTTGTTTTCCCTCTCCTCAGCTGAGTCGACTGAAAAGAATATTAAGGTGCTTATTGTTTTTGAGAGGAGCATGAGAAGGCACAAAGCATTCTGCAGCTATGCTCAGAGAATAATTCATAAAGTTAATCATTGACATTTGTTCAAGGACATTTACAAAAGAATGTGAGCGCACAGGCTGCGGCTTCAGGCCATGGGAGGGACTGCTATCTGAAGCCTATTTGTGAGGGAAGTGTTAATGGCAAAAGAGTTTGCTGAATTTAGTCTAAGGAATAATTAAAAATAGTTAGAAGCTAAAGATTTAAGGAATGTTGTGATGTTACCATATTCTACTATAGCTTATAGAAATTAGGGACTTTAGAGATATTATTAGCTAGAAGTCTTTTCTAAGAAATAGTGAGCTTAGGATACTAGGGGCAAACAGGACTTAGAAAGATAAGAAATAAACTGAGGGATGTGGTATGCAGCCCAGACATTAGCATGAGTTACAGTGTATTCACAAGGACATATGAGAAAAAGTAGATAAGAGAATTGCTGAGGCAGAAACTCCTTTTGAGGGGCAATAGTGATTTATAGAGACAGCAAATCTGGGTCAGTGGGCACTGAAAATATCAAACCTCTGACCTAATGCTTTTGTAAAAGAGAATCATAACCTTGAAATAAGCAGGCAGTCCAAGAAAACTAAGATGCTGCCTCAGTTTCTCGCCGACACTGCTCATCCCTTCAGGTTGAATCCCTTGCTGCTGGAGCTGGACTCTGGCAAGTGGCACCTGAACAAGGACACTGAAGGGTAGGTAATTTGAGATTGTAACGCGGGGCGGTTAGGATTGTACGTGTGAGTGGCCGGCACCCCTCTGCAGTTTAGGCAGGGTGAGGAGGGTACAGAATGAAATGAATGTGAGCGCACAGGCTGCGGCTTCAGGCCATGGGAGGGACTGCTATCTGAAGCCTATTTGTGAGGGAAGTGTTAATGGCAAAAGAGTTTGCTGAATTTAGTCTAAGGAATAATTAAAAATAGTTAGAAGCTAAAGATTTAAGGAATGTTGTGATGTTACCATATTCTACTATAGCTTATAGAAATTAGGGACTTTAGAGATATTATTAGCTAGAAGTCTTTTCTAAGAAATAGTGAGCTTAGGATACTAGGGGCAAACAGGACTTAGAAAGATAAGAAATAAACTGAGGGATGTGGTATGCAGCCCAGACATTAGCATGAGTTACAGTGTATTCACAAGGACATATGAGAAAAAGTAGATAAGAGAATTGCTGAGGCAGAAACTCCTTTTGAGGGGCAATAGTGATTTATAGAGACAGCAAATCTGGGTCAGTGGGCACTGAAAATATCAAACCTCTGACCTAATGCTTTTGTAAAAGAGAATCATAACCTTGAAATAAGCAGGCAGTCCAAGAAAACTAAGATGCTGCCTCAGTTTCTCGCCGACACTGCTCATCCCTTCAGGTTGAATCCCTTGCTGCTGGAGCTGGACTCTGGCAAGTGGCACCTGAACAAGGACACTGAAGGGTAGGTAATTTGAGATTGTAACGCGGGGCGGTTAGGATTGTACGTGTGAGTGGCCGGCACCCCTCTGCAGTTTAGGCAGGGTGAGGAGGGTACAGAATGAAAAAGAATATTCTCTAGAAGAATGGGTTTCTCTGCATCTAAGAATAGACAAATGTTTATTGAAATGTTACTTTACATGGTAGCCCATTAAATTTCTACATTTGTTTTATACTTGGCATGGGCCAGAAAAGGTTCCTGTAGTTGATTTTGCTCTGTGGAATATCATTAGAAATGTCCTGGACCCTCATCATGAGGTTGTTAGACAGCCTATAGGGGAGGCTATAGCGGTGGATGGTGGGTCTCCACCCTCAGCGCAGATCACATTTTCTCCATTGATGAAGAAAAGGAGGGAGAGGGAGACTGTGCTCTACCTACTGAGGAAGGAGAAGGCTTACAGAAAGCTGCAGCCCAGCGCCCTGGTGAGCCCCCTCCCCTCTATGCAAATCTTTAAAACCTTATCCACCACTTTATGATTTAAAGTGATTGCCACCACCTAGTTTGGGCCTCTCGGGCCCAGGAGTTCCCCCACTTTGCCCCCAAGGCCTCCCAAAGCATTGCCTAAGGCTGAGGAAGATAAAAAGTTTTTTGAACAAAGGAGTTTTTAAAGCAGATGCCTGCACAATATGCAGAGTGTGCTCCTTGGAGAAAACCCCTTCAGGGAGTCCTCACTCAGGCTAGGAGAGAAGTGGAAGGTAAGGGGACTTGGCAACAATATTAACCCCTGACGTGCTGGTAACTCTGAGGGCATTGTAGGACTTGTGCTGGGGCATAGCTCGCTTTCTTTTCAAGGAATTTAAGTGGTGCCTGGTGTAGTAGATTCTGATTATATTGGGGAAATTGAAGTTTTCAACTCACTGCCTACAAAAACTATGCAAATTAATAAACGTCAAAGAGTAACACCACTTTTGCTTTTACCTTATTATCAGACAGGAAAAAATTTGACTTCTCAAGCTAGAGGCCACAGAGCATTTAGATCTAGTGATCTAGCCTTTTGGATGCAGGAAATTACAGATTCAAGGCCTTTGAAAGATCTTTTAATTCAAGGGAATAAAATGTCAGGGCTGTTAGACACTGGAGTGCCAGAGTCCACTCCCACAGAATCCAGGGAAACCTGAAGGAAAAATGGCATTGGCAGATAATTTAGAGAGAGATAAGGAAAGAACATTGTAGATGAGAAAATAGAGGGGAGAAAGAGGCCGATATTCCTTGGTTTACATAAAAAGTCAATAAAACTCTGAGACAAGAAGTTTGCCCTGTTCACGGAAGCCACAGGTGCCTTCCCAGTCTCTTGAGAGAGTGAAGAAGCAGAACGTCTTCCCATTCAGGTCTTAGAAACCCTGGCAGATAAGTGAATGCAGGGAGCCTCTATGCTCCAAGGGATCAGCCTGAAAAAGAGAGGGAGGGAGAGGGAGAAAATGATTGACGCGAGGAGACCAAGCTATTTCAGTAAGCGAGGCCCCATAGCTTTATTTTTTAAAGATACTCTTATACCTTGTCTTATACATAGAGGGTAATGAAAGATGCAAGGTCATACAGAGTCAGCCTAAACACTACATCTGTTTTGTCTTTATTGAAAGCAGGATTTTTTTTCTGCAAACCTTTTCCATAAACAATATTATGTACATTATCTTCTGGCCTTGGAGGCCTCTGTACATTTTATGACCCTCTTTTGATAAAGGCTTCTCAACCAGAAAACTTATTTTCCCTTGAAATGTTTTTTCTTATATTTCTAATCTGTCAGCCTCAGAAAGTATTAAACAAGTTACATTCCTCACGGAGTAAATGTGCAGTGAGTTACAAGAAAGAACCAATTAGCTCAAAAGTCTGATGTGGTTAAATTCAAGGCTACACTTGTTTTTCTTACTTTTCAACTATGTTAACTAATGCACTCCCAGGTGCACACTGGATAAGAGATATGGGAACTTAGCAACAAGCATTGGCCCAATAATAAAATCTAAATTAGCACTACTCTAATAACTTTTAACTCTTTAAAAGGCTCTAAGTTTTAGGCTTTCTGTGCCTCTAACAGTTGGGAGGCTGTAAATAATTATACGTGTAGCTGCAAGAGTCTGGATATACCTGCCAAGCAAGCTAGAATGCTAACAGAGGGGGTTTGATTTGAAATATTCCTCTCATGTCCAGGAGACTTAGCTATAGCCCTAAATTAATTTTTTTCCAGAGAAAGGTGGTCAGGAATAGCCCCCTGTTAATGTCAGAGGAGTTGGTGAAAGTCATGAAATAGTAAAACAGACAGATTCTGGTTTGGGAGTAGATGCTCGAGAAAGCCTAGGGAGCTCATTGAGTCCTGTAGCCTTGCTTAACAGTTCTTTTCCACATGACCTTGTCATGGGAGGGATCTTCCATGGTGGCTCCCAGCACTGGAGCAGATGTCTCTTGCATTGCTGGAAAAGACTGACTCTCGTCCTGGTTGACACACTTGATTAGTGCCGGGTTGGTAGGAATAGGGTCAATACCCTCGGTTGCTAAGAGCTCACAAATTTTAACCTGGTCAGATGAGAAGGGGGCACAAGGCATCTTTGTCCCTATGTGATTCCTTCACTACCTTTTTCTTTATAGGGGAGAGACATATTATCTCAGATGGGAATGCTTTTATATAGCCCAGATAAAAAGATTACTAATCAAATGCTGCAAATGAGGTATAATCCTGATAAGGGACTTGGTGAAGATCAGCAGAAAATTGTTATTCCATTAGAAGTGGTTCCTAACAAAAATACAGAAGGTCTCAGTTCAGTTCAGTTCAGTCGCTCAGTCGTCTTCGACTCTTTGCGACCCCATGAATCACAGCACATCAGGCTTCCCTGTCCATCACCAACTCCTGGAATCCACTCAGACTCACACTCATCGAGTCCGTGATGCCATCCAGCCATCTCATCCTCTGTCATTCCCTTCTCCTCCTGCCCCCAATCCCTCCCAGCATCAGAGTCTTTTCCAATGAGTCAACTCTTCGCATGAGGTGGCCAAAGTACTGGAGTTTCAGGTTCAGTATCATTTCTTCCAAAGAAATCCCAGGGTTGATCTCCTTCGGAATGGACTGGTTGGATCTCCTTGCAATCCAAGGAACTCTCAAATGTCTTCTCCAACACCACAGTTCAAAAACAAGGTCTAGGATATTCAAATTTATCCTAGAGGCTGTTGCTCTTGCTGACGACTCTATTACCTGGAAATCTGATTTTCTGGTATGGGTGGAAAATGGCCCTTAACAGCTAAAAAGCTACAGGCAGTTGAAGATTTAGTCGTGGAACGACTGGCAGCCAGCCATATAGAGCCTTATAATAGCTCTTGGAATACTCCTATTTTTGTTATTAAGAAGAAATCAGGAAAATGGAGAATTATTACAAGATTTGAGAGCTATAAATGCAACTATGGAAGACATGGGGGCCCTCCAACCAGGCCTCCCTTCCCCAGTGGCTATGCCTTATCAGTATAATGTGATGGTTATAGATCTACAGGATTGTTTCTTTACCATTCCCTTGGCTGATCAAGATCATAAACAGTTTCCCTTCAGTCTCCCTTCAGCTAATTTTAAACAGCCCTATAGAAGGTTTCAATGGAAGGTTTTGCCTCAGGGAATGAAAAATAGCCCTACCTTGTGTCAAAAATTTGTAGATCAAGCTGTACAAAATGTTAGAAGAAAGTATAAAGATCTATATTTGATACATTATATGGATAATATTTTGGAAGCACATAAGGGCAGAGCCTTGTTACAACAAATCTTATCTGAATTGATTGAGGCCTTGGAAAACTGAAATTTAAAGATAGCTCCAGATAGGATAAAAGTAAATCCTCCTTTTTCTTATTTAAGGAGGGTGTTAAATACCCATACTGTGAGTCATGCCCCTTTACAGCTGCGGAGATCACTTACTAACCTTAAATGATTTTCAAAAATTATTAGGAGATATTAATTGGATACACCCACATTTAAAACAGACTACTGCAGATTTGAAGCCTTTGTTTGATTGCTTAAAAAGCGACCTTAATCCCAGTTCTACAAGAAAGTTGACTAGTGAGGCAGAGTCGGCTCTTGTTAAAGCAGATGAGGCTTTAAATGATCAGTTGATTAAGATTAATATTATCAGAGGATGAGATTTAATTATTCTTGCCACAGAGCATACACCTACAGGATGCTTGTGGCAAGATGGCCCATTGGAATGGTTCCATCTACCAGTGACCCCAAGAAAAATAGTTTTATCTTACCCAAGTTTGGTGGCATAATTAATTATAAAAGGTGGAAAAAGAAGTGTGGAACTTTTTGGAAAAGAAGTAGCAAATATAATAATTCCATTCAATAAGGATCAACTGCGATTTCTTTTACAAAGTAGTGATGATTGGCAAGTTGCTCCAATAGATTTCAGGGGTCAAATTTTGCTTCATTTGCCCTCAAGCCCCCTTTTGCATTTAAACACACACACACACACACACACACACACACACACACACACACACATCCAGTGATTTTCCTGAAGAAATTTTCTATTCATCGTTTGGAAGGGGCAATTTTACTTTTCACAAATGGTTCGTCTAATGGTAAAGCAGTCACGATTATTAGCGGAAAATCCCATGTTCAGGTAACTGAAGAGACATCTGCCCAGAGGGCTGAGTTATGAGCAGCTATTTGGGCTTTTTCAACATTTAAAAGACCACACCTTCAATCTTCTGACTGACTCCTGATACAACTGATACACCAAAGATAATAAGAAATATAATACTAATAAGGAAAGTCACCAAATTATAAGGGAAGAGGGCAAAAATAAGAAAAGGAGAGGAACTATAAAACAGCCAGAAAACTAACAAAATGGCAATAAGTACATATCTATCATAATTATTTTAAGAAAGAAGGTGAAGTTGTGTCCAACTCTGCAACCCCATGGACTGTAGCCTACCAGGGTCCTCCATTCATGGAATTTTCTATGCAAGAATACTGGAGTAGGTTGCCATTTCCTTCTCCAGGGGATCTTCTCAACCCAATCGAATCCAGATCGCCCACACTGAGGGCAGACTCTATCATCTGAGCCACCAGGGAATCCTCAATAATTGCTTCAATTACTTTAAATATATATACACTAGATTACCCAGCCAAAAGATATATTATTGGCTGAAAAAAAAATGACCCATCTATATGTCTATATGCTTCCTGTAAGAGACTTACTTCAGATGTAAGGATACAGACAGATTGAAAAGGAAAGAATGGAAAATGATGCTCCTTGCAAATGAAAGCCAAAATAAAAGTGATATACTATACTCATATCAGGAAAATAGACTTTAACAAAAACAATTTTTTTAAGTCTTTACATTATAATAAAGTAGTCAATCCAACAAGAGAACATACTATTTGTCAATATTTATGCACCCAATATAGGAGTACCTAAATATATAAATTGGCATGCTGCAGTACATGAGGTCACAAAGAGTTGAATAGGACTGGATGACTCAACAACAACAACAACAAAATATATAAAGTGGGCTTCCCTGGTGGCTCAGTGGTAAAGAATCTGTATGATTAAAAAAAAAAAAAAAAAAAAACCTCTCAAAAAGTGGGCATAGAAGAAATGTACCAATAGCCAAAGCAATCTTGGGGAAGAAGAACAAATCTGGAGTAATCATGTTCCTTGATTTCAAACTATTTAACAGAGTTATAGCCATCAAAAAGTATGATATTTACATAAAAACAGACACATAGATCAGTGGGACAGAATAGAAAACCCAGAAATAAAACCACACATAAATGGTTAATTGATTTACAACTAAGGAGATAAGAATATGCAATTGGTAAAAGGTAGCCTTTTCAGTAAACAGCGCTGGGAAACTGGACAGTCATATGTAAATGAATGAAGCCAGATTACCATCCTACACCATACACAAAAATTAACTGAATTAAAGACTTGAACATAAGACCTGAAACATAGTTTCTAGAAGAAAACATAAATGGTAAGTAAACTCCTTGACATTGATCTTAATGATAATTTCCTGGATCTGACTCCAAAAGGAAAAGCAACAAAAGTGCAAATGAACAAGTGGGACTACATCAAACTAAAAAGCTTTTGCTATGCAAAGAAAACCGTTAGCCAAATGCAAGAGCAATCCATGCAATGGGAGAAAACATTTGCAAATCACATATCCAACAATTAATATCCATAATATATTTTTAAGACTCATACAATTCTACAGCAGAAAATCAATTTCTTTTAAAAATAAACAGAAGATTTGAATAGATATAGTTTCCAAGAACATATGGATGGCCAAAATACACATGAAAAGATGCTCAGCATCACTAATCATTGGGGGAGGGGAGGGTGAGACAAATTGGGAGAGTACGATTGAAATATATTCATTACCATGAATAAAAAAGAGAGTTAGTGGGAAGCAGCTATACAGAACAAGGAACTAAGCTCAGTCAGTGCTCTGTAATGACCTACAAGGCTGGGATGAGGGGGTGAAAGGGACGTTCAAGAGAGAGGGAATAAATATGTTTATACATGAAGCTGATTAACTTAATTGTACAGAAACAATAAACATAATATTGTCAAGCAATTATACTCCAATAAAAATCACTAATGCAAAGCACAAATCAAATGTAAAGTGCAAATCAAATGCAAAGTGCAAACAGGTTATCATCTCATATTTGTCAAAATAGTTATTATCATAAAGACAAGAAATAACGAGTGTTGGTGAGGATGCGGAGGAAGGGAACTTCTGTGCACCATTCAATTCAGTTCAGTCTCTCAGTCGTGTTCGACTTTTTGCGACCCCGTGAATCGCAGCACACAAGGCCTCCCTGTCCATCACCATCTCCCTGAGTTCACTCAGACTCACATTCATTGATTCAGTGATGCCATTCAACCATCTCATTCTCTGTCGTCCCTTTCTCCTCCTGTCCCCAATCCCTCCCAGCATCAGAGTCTTTTCCAATGAGTCAACTCTTCACATGAGGTGGCCAAAGTACTGGAGTTTCAGCTTCAGCATCATTCCCTCCAAGGAAATCCCAGGGTTGATCTCCTTCAGAATGGACTGGTTGGATCTCCTTGCAGTCCAAGGGACTCTCAAGAGTCTTCTCCAACACCACACTTCAAAAGCATCAATTCTTCAGCGCTCAGCCTTCTCCACAGTCCAACTCTCACATCCATACATGACCACAAGAAAAACCATAGCCTTGACTAGAAGGACCTTAGTTGGCAAAGTAATGTCTCTGCTTTTGAATATGCTATCTAGGTTGGTCATAACTTTTCTTCCAAGGAGTAAGCATCTTTTAATTTCATGGCTGTAATCACCATCTGCAGTGATTTTGGAGCCCCCCAAAATAAAGTCTGACACTGTTTCCACTGTTTCCCCATCTATTTCCCATGAAGTGATGGGACCAGATGCTATGATCTTCGTTTTCTGAATGTTGAGCTTTAAGCCAACTTTTTCAGTCTCCACCTTCACATTCATCAAGAGGCTTTTTAGTTTCTCTTCACTTTCTGCCATAAGGGTGGTGTCATCTGCATATCTGAGCTTATTGTTATTTCTCCCAGAAATCTACTGGGGAAATATAAATTGATGCAACCACTATGGGAGCTAGTACATAGATCCCTCAAAAAAGTAAAAACAGAACTATAATGTGACTGAATAATTTCAATTTTAGGTATTTTTCTGAAGAAAACAGAAACATTAATTTAAAAAGATAAATGAACTCTTATGTTCATTGCAGCATTATTTACAATGATATGAGAACAACCTAAGTATATATTAATAGATGAATAAACAAAGAAGTTGTAATATCTACATACACACATACATGCATGCATGCACATGCACACATACACACACGATGGAATATTACTCAGCCGTAATAAGGAAATCTTGCCATTTGCAACAACACCAATGGACCTAGAAGGTTTATCTTAAGTGAAATACACAGACAGAGAACTACATAGGGCACATGCTTTTATTTTCAAGTAAACTCTAAAAATCAGAGCAAACGAAATGAAAACAGACTCACAGACACAGAGAACAAAAGGGTGGTTGCTGTGGGGAAGGTGGTTGGGGGTGGTTTAAATGGATGAAACTCAAGTACAGGCTTCAGTAAGTCAGGGGGATGTAACCTACACCATGGTGACTATAGCAAACATATCACAGTATTTTTTGAAAGGTGCCAAGAGAATACATCTTGAAAGTTCTGATCACTAGAAAAACAATTTTTTGTGACTTTTATAGTGATAGATGGTAACTAGACTTCTCATTGTGATCATTTCATACTGTATTAAAATAATTAATCTGAAACTAATACAAACATGAGTATGGTCCATATGCAAAGCAGCTATTGAGGAGTCTTAAATCCACAGATATTTATCTAGTTAGGAGCACTGACTCCTGGGGTTACTAGAACTCAGTAAGAAAACAGAAAAACTGCAATAAATCCTGAACGCCTCTGAAAATTGTATCAAAACCATGGGTGTTCATTCAGATAAATTGCCAAGGTAATGATGCATGTGAAAAATAATAGCATTTCCTATACACAGTAATAAGGAAATTCGAATTGGTATCCAGAAATATGGAAGGAAGATGAGGTCACTGGGCTGTGGGAGAGCCTGTCTGCTGAGGCCTGAGGCTCGCCACTGTCCCCTGGCCCAAGCTTGGCCTTTCTGGGGCACCCTGAGGGAGGATTACCACTACCCTTAGTCACTAACTCTGCTAGTCGGGGTTTTCCAGAGAAACAGATCAATAGAACACATATTCACATATGACAGAAAGATTTAACGAATTATCTCATGAAATTGTGGGAGCAGACAAGTTCCAAATTCACAGAGCAAGCCAGCAGGGTGGAAATTTGGGTAAGAATTGATGCTGGAGTCTTGAATCTGAATTCCACAGAGAAGCAGACTTTCTGCCTTTCAGATAGGGTTTCTGTATTATAACCTTGAGGAGAATTTCTTCTACTTTGGGAAACCTCAGTCTGTTCTGCTGTGCTGTGCTGTGCTGTGCTTAGTCGCTCAGTCATGTCTGACTCTTTAGGACCCCATGGACTGTAGCCTGCCAGGCTCCTCTGTCCCTGGGATTCTCCAGGCAAGAATACTGGAGTGGGTTGCTATGGTCTCCTCCAGGGGATCTTCCTGACCCAGGGATTGAAGCCAGGTCTCCTGTCTTGCAGGCAGATGCTTTACTGGGAAAGCCCATTTGGTCTGTTAAAGCCTTCACCTGATTGGGTAAGTTTCACTCACATTATGGAGCATAATCTGGCTTACTCAAGTCTACTGATTCAAATGTTAATTATATCTATAAATCATCTTCACGGTAATATCTAAACTGGCATTTGACCAACACTGGACACCACAACCTAGTCAAGCTGACCCATAACTGACCATCGCGGTAGCTCACACATCTGGTTCATATATTTGGAGTTTTTTGGAGGCCCTGGCTACATAGATCTCTAAGGTACAGAATAGTTTTACAGTATTTTGTAAGTTCTGCAAATGTATCTTCTTTCTTAAGGGGAAAATTTTGTTTTTTCTTCAAATGAAGATCCGATATTTAGCTGGTATTCACTCATACTTCATATCATTTTGTTAACTGTTGCTAACAGGTGTTAATTCATTGGAATACCCATCCTGTCTTACTAGGTATTAACACAATGTGTTAATATTTAGGTTTTTTTTTCTTTTAAAATGGCTCATAGATTGTAGAAATAAACCCATGCCCTAAAGCCAATTATTCTTTGACAAAGGAGGCATGAATACAAAATGGGAAGAAGGCAGTCTCTTCAGCAAGTGGTTCTGGGAAAGTTGAACAGCTGCCTCTAAAGCAATGAACTTAGAACACATCCTCATACCACGCACAAAAATAAACTCCAAATGACTTGAAGACTTAAACATAAGACAGGACATCATAAAACTTTTAAAAGGGAACATAGGCAAAACATTATCTGACATAAATCATACTCCTGTTTTCTTAGGTCATAGAAATAAAAACAAAAATAAATAATTGGAACCTAATCAAACTTACAAGCTTTTGCACAACAAAGAGAACCATTAGAAAAGTAAAAAGACAACATATGGAATGGGAGAAAATATTTGCAAATGATGCTACCAACAAGGACTTAATCTCCAAAATATACAAACAGCTTATACAACACAACAACAAAAAACAAACAAACTCCAAAAAAGACAGATTTAGATAGACATTTCTCCAAAGAAGACACATAGATGGCCAGTAGGCACATGAAAGATACTTATCATTGCCATTATTAGAGAAATTCAGATCACAACTACAATGAGGTACCACCTCACACCAGTCAGAATGGTCATCATTAAAATATCTACAACTAGTGAGTGCTGGAAAGGCTGTGAAGAAAAGAGAACACTTCTACACTGTTGGTGGGAATGTAAGTTGCTGTAGCCACTATGAAAAACAGTATGGAAGTTCCTCAGAAAACTAAAAATAAAATTACCATATGACCCAGCAATCCCACTCCTGGGCATACACCTGGACAGAACAATAATTCAAAAAGCTATATGTACCCCTTTGTTCATGGCAGCCCTATTCACAATAGCCAAGACATGGAAACAACTTAGATGTCCATCGACAGATGAATGGATGCAGAGTATGTTGTATATATATACAGTGGAATACCACTCAGCCATAATATCAATGCCATCTGCCGCATCATAGATGCAACCGGAGATTATCATACTAAGTCAAAAATGGAAAGACAAATATAATATCACTTATATGTGGAATCTAAAACATGGCACAAATGACCTGTCTACAAAACAGAAACAGAGTCACAGACCCAGAGAACAGACTTCTGGTTGCTAAGGGGGAGGAGGTAGGGGAGGGGAGGTTAACGTGTAAAATACTATATATAGGACAAATAAAAAACAAAGTCCTACTGCATTGCACAGGGAATTCTATTCAACATCCTGTGATAAACCATAACAGAAAAGAGTATTTTTTTAAATGTCTAAACAAAAGTAAGCTATAAAATAATAAAACTTTCAGTTGCTTAGACTGTCATTAAAGTATAGCATTTTAGGCTGTCCTCTAATGTGAGAGTAAAGAAGCTTGACATGCATGTAAGTATTGGTTTTACAAGAAATTTCCACTTATATGAATAGCATGTATTTGATTGTTCTGGCTTTTTTGATTGAATTCCGTTTACTTGGAATATATTTTTAATCGGGGGTGGGGGGAGGAAGTCCATTTACATTCAAGGAGGAAATGAGCATTATAAGAACTTACAGGGAATAAATAAGGTATAGAAGCAGATAAATTGAGAAATATTTCCAAATAAAAGAAATTAGATGGTAAAGCAGAAAGAGAAACAATAAAAGAGGTTGTAAAAATCAATGAAGTAGCTCTGCTTTCTCTGGAAATTCTATTAACACTTTGAAATACCATAGCAATCATTCTCAAGTGCCACAACTTCTGTAAAGAGCAATATTTTGGAGACTTGTCAGACTGGGTAATATTTCTAAACAAGATGAGAAAATCCTCAGACTATCAGAAGTGTAAAAAGAATATAATAATGACCAGGTTCTTGTCAACAGGATGAAGTACCAGTCAGCAAGATTTGTTGTTCTTTTTGCATACTGCTCTAAGTACTGTGTGTGTGTGTGTGTGTATTTTTAGGTCACACCACACAGACTGTGGGATCTTAATTCTCTGACCAAGGAGGAACCTGGCCCCCCAACAGTGGAAACATGGAATCCTAACCACTGGACTGCCAGGGAATCCCCCTGAATATTATATTCTTATCCAACAAATAACAATGCTTACAGCATAACTTTAAAGTCATGTGACTGACCTTTAGCTATTTAATCTGCTAGTTTACAAAATTCTAAAATGTACTTCATTTCTTTGTGCAAGAAATATTGCTGAATGACCAATATGTTAGGTTCCATTTAATGGAAAGACTTAATATAGAGGAAAAGTTATGGTAGATCATGGGCTAATTTTAAAAGAATAGAGCCTTCAACTTTTCTTGTCTGAGTCTGTTTCTGTTTCAAATAAGTTCATTTTTATCACTTTTTTGATACCTCATTTTCCCCTGTGGCTCAGCTGGTAAAGAACCACCTGCACTGTGGGAGACCTGGGTTTGATCTCTGGGTTAGAAAGATCCCCTGGAGAAGGAAAAGAATACTTACTCCAGTATTCTGGCCTGGAGAATTCCATGGACTGTATAGTCCATGGGTCACAAAGAGTCAGACACGACCAAGTGACCTTGACTTTCACTTTAAATGATAGCATATCTGTCTTTGCTGACTTACTTGATTTAGTGTGATAACCTCCAGGTCCATGCATGTTGGTGCAAATGGCATTATTTCATTGGTTTTTTTTTTATGGCTGAGTAGTATTCCAATGTATGTGGGCCATATCTTTATCCATTCATCCATCAGTGCACATTTAGGTTGCTTCCACATCTTGCCTACTGTAAACAGCACTGCAATGAATACTGCGGTGCATTATCCTTTTGAACAATGGTTTTCTCTGGGTATATGACCAGGGGTAAGATTGCTAGATCATGTGGTAGCTTTATTTTTAGTTTCTTAAGAAACTTCCATACTATTTTTCATAGTAGCTATAAAAACTTACTTTCCCATCAACAGTGTAGGAGGGTTCCCTTTTCTTCACACCCTCTCCAGTATTTACCATTTAGACTTTCTGATGATGGCCACTCTAAGCAATGTAAAGTGATACTTTATTGCAGTTTTATTTGAATTTCTGGATCATGGAAAAAGCAAGAGAGTTCCAGAAAAACATCTATTTCTGCTTTATTGACTATGCCAAAGCCTTTGACTATGTGGATCACAATAAACTGTGGAAAATTCTGAAAGAGATGGGAATACCAGACCACCTGACCTACCTCTTGAGAAATCTATATGCAGGTCAGGAAGCAACAGTTAGAACTGGACATGGAACAACAGACTGGTTGCAAATAGGAAAAGCAGTACATCAAGGCTGTATATTGTCACCCTGCTTATTTAACTTATATGCAGAGTACATCATGAGAAACGCTGGGCTGGAAGAAGTAAAAACATCTACTTCTGCTTTATTGACTATGCCAAAGCCTTTGACTGTGTGGATCACAATACACTGTGGAACATTCTGAAAGAGATGGGAATACCAGACCACCTGGCCTGCCTCTTGAGAAATCTGTATGCATGTCAAGAAGCAACAGTTAGAACTGGACATGGAACAGACTGGTTCCAAATAGGAAAAGGAGTACGTCAAGGCTGTATATTGTCACCCTGGTTATTTAACTTCTATGCAGAGTACATCATGAGAAACGCTGGACTGGAAAAAACACAAGCTGGAATCAAGATTGCCAGGAAAATATCAATAACCATGTGTCTAGTGAGCTTAAAATAAACCTCTGGCTTTTGACCTTCCATTTCCAGCCAAAATACACTTATTTTTGTAAGTTTCAGTGTGAGTCATTTTAAGTGAAATATATGAAGGGAAGGAGTCACATATTGTTTACTTCTTTTTTACTAAAGTTTGCAAGACATTTTTTTAAGATAAAGGAAACTGATGTATTTAGCTAATAAATATTAAAAGACATCCTTAAAATAGTCCTTGAAACACCAGACAATTTTTTCTTGATGGTTTAATACAGATTTTACTTATGTATATATATATTTTTTCTGATATCTTTATCACTATACTGAGGACTAACCTCAGGTCTTTGTGTGGTTTTTGATCCAAATCCCTAATAAACCAGAATTTTCTAAACTTCAGTCATTTGTGCAAAACTGTAATTGTTTTCCCTGCCTACTCATACTATGACTTTTCCTCTTTGTTTTATTTTATCCTGGTACCATATCTGCTATTACTTACATGATATTACTGAAATTGACTTACTTTTTTTTTCCCCACTTATGCTAATTTATTTCCAAAAAAGGAGAAACTCCATGTGACCATCATAAATGAAGTACCAGTTTTGTTTCCACATAATAGCAGCTAATTAGAAAAACAAGTAAAATGTAAACTGTAATTCCTACATTCTCTCCAGGTACTGGGAGACAGTTCTTTTTGTTCAAAAGGAAGATGAGTGCATGATAGGTAGTGTTAAAGAAATACTCAAGCCAGCTGAGACTTGCCCTGGAAATAAAAATAGTGTTTTCTTTAGTATGTGATTCCCGGTGTATAATGTCATGCCTGGTGTTCTCTCTTAAGGTCATTTTCTAAACCATTGGAGGCATTTCAAAGGATCACAGTATGCCGCACTCTGTGCTCTGGTGGGAAGTTCTTTGGCAGGTTTGGGAAGAGGATGCATTTCCCATCGCCAAGGGGCTTCGTAGTAAACAGGGGCAGTGCTTATTTCAAACAATTCTTTCTTTCCCCTAAGATCTATAATAATTGACTTCACTCATCTATTCAGAGATATGTGATAATTTAAGGAAATCCACGTATCTTCTCAATAGACTTTAACACCTGCAGCCGGTGACATCTGTCACCACCTTTCTATGCATGCTTCCTGTCTTCATTATTCTTCTCTTTAATTAACAGTTTAATCCTTAAAAATAAACTTTATAGTATGTGGTTATGAGTGATTGTTTCCAGTCAGCATAACAGAAGGCAATAACACTAGATCACGGCTGAACTCCATCCAATAATAGAGTATCTGACGATAATGACAACAGGAAGTCATTTATCAGGCCTAGGTTTCTCCCATTTCATCTAGAAATATAAATATCTTATTTTTAATAGGGAGAAAGATGAGCTGAGAAGATGATGATGGATCAGGCAAGTGACACTGTGGACCAGCCAAAGCTTTTAAATATGACATTTTTCAAATCACAGGAGAAAAGAAGAGCTCAGGGAGGAAAAGGAGAGAATATCCAACTACATTAAAAAACAAAACAAAACAAACCACAGGCCAGGCTGCAATAATTGTGCATCACATTCTTTCCTGAGTCTAAGAACAAATGCAATGTTTCTTCAGATCTCTCCAACCTATGATATTGTCACATTTCAGAGAAACCCACTTCAAATCAGAAATGATTGTTGACAGTGAAGGAAAATAGTCAATTCCTACTATTTCATCATGCGGTATCTTTAAAGAAGAGCTTTGTATTTCAGCAAAATAGTAAGTGCAGAGAAAGAGATTGCTAAGAATGACCTAGGTCAAGAAAGAGAAAGCCTAGCCAGGTATATGTTAGTAAAATATGGGGACAGGTCCTGAACAGAAAATTCTATGCTGTAATAGATAATGGAGTGCAGATGATACTCTGTAAGTGTACACCATGACACTGAGATGGCAGATAGGATCGTAACTTAAAAAATATACTCACTTAATAAAAAGTCTTTTCCTAAAGAAGAATGTTTTGAGAAGTGTGAATGGGGAAGAAAGAAGTTTGGAGCTGGGCTAATGTTTACAGTTATCTTTTTTTCCCATTTAAAGAATAATTATCCCTCCAAATACATAGCAATATCTTTCTCAATATCTCAGCAATCTTTTTCTTTTTCTGGGATTTTTGTACTTAAAATGTAAAAACAAACATGCAAGCAAAAGATAAAAAATTACTATGAGAGCCCCTGAGAAGAGTCAAAGAAGAACATTTGAGGAACTGATTTCATCATTCTGCCTATTGTATCTGCTCCTAGTTTGCAAAGAGCAGAACCACTGTAGAAGCTGATTCTTAACAGTTTTCTTTTTTTTCTTTAATTTTTTTTTCTTTTTATTTTAAATGGAATCTAATTGCTTTACAGTATTGTGATGATTTTGCCATACATTCACATGAATCAGCCATGGGTGTACATGTGTTCCCCATCCTGCCCTTCCCTCCCACCTCCCTCCCCATCTCTCAGTCATCCCAGTGCACCAGCCCTGAGCACCCTGCCTCATGCCTCGAACTTGGACTGGCGATCTGTTTCACATATGTTAATATACATGTTTCAGCAGTTTTCTGTGGCCTGCAGATTCACCAAGTGATCGAGAGTAAAGGAGGATGGATAATGAGTTAGAGGAAATCTTCAGTGGTAGGAAGGGATGAGGGGTAGTCGCTAAATTGTCTACTGATTTTTCAAAAGATGCTATACAAAGCTTTTGGTCAGAAAAACAGCCTCAAGCAAGCAATGCGCTTTACATAAAGGAAACCTTCTCAGGAAGGATGGCTATGAATTTAATTATAAGCTCTTCTCTTTGCATAAATTTGGTTCAGTCTAAACAAGACTTGAAACATGGAACAATGTCCATGGAGTACAATTCACCAATTGTTACTTTTAATTATGTTCACATGCATAATTCATAAATACACTGCATGGACAAGAGGAGAGAAAAGATAAGAAGGAACAAAAGAGATGAATTTTCCATCAAACAATTACTATATAAATAGACAACATATTTAATACATTAGTTAGCAAAGTGATTCTTTGTTCTTGCCAGTCTGGGGCTTAAAAATGTTAAAAGAATCCCCAAACACAACATTGTTACATTTTGCTAATGTCTCTTTTAAATAAAAGAAATGAGGATTATCATCCTTCATGAAAATAAAATAAGAAAATCACCCCCAAAATGTGGAGATATACGTATGACAGAGAATAATATTATACTATGTAATATTGTAATAGATTCTAACAGGAAGCTAAAAACGTAATAGTTTCTTAACACAGAAACCTTTAAGAATGGCATTATTTCCTTATTAGGAGAAAATGAGTCATTTTTTTTTTTTGCGGTGCCAGTCGCGTCATTTCACTTTGCTGCAAAATGTTTGCTTTGTTTCATCTTCTTAGCAGTACATGCATCTTCCTAGGAAAGAAAGAAGTGGTGCAAACAGGTGCGGATGTGGCCAGAGAGTTCAAACTATTTATTTAATGATAGCATTTTTATGAAACTGTTTGATGTCATAGTTCAATCATAGTCTATTCCTGAAATGGCAAATATCAAATAAAATACTGCTTAGCAAAAACATTAACATGTTAAACAAATAATTAAAGTTTTGTGCTTCAGTATAAATTTGCATTCTTCCTGCAAATTCTGTTTTACATAGAAACATCTTTTGGATAATGGTGAATTGGAGGGCCCAGTAAGTAGCATCAGTCTTCCATATTTCAGAACCATCAAGACTAGACAAGGAAATAGGCACAGAGAGACCAAAATGTCAGTTTTCCTTCCAATAGAGCTACTGGAATCGTTCTTGGGTTAGATGTGGCAACAGTGTTCTTCACATTGAACTTCAAAATTAAAAATGTTTCCCCACCCATCACAAGCAGCGCTCTGATTGTGGACTCTTTCCCTGTTCATCAGCTGGAATCACTCTGTTAAACTGAGAGGCTGGAGAAAAATGTGTACAGCTTGTAGGCACTAGGTTATGAAAAGGAAGAGAAGGGCATGCTCAGATCCAGTTCGATACATCACTTCTCTTACCTGGGAGCAGGGGTAGGTGGTGAGGGGTGAGAGAGTGATAACCTGATAGAATGTCTGCCATGCAGAGATGATAGTCAAGCATACATAGGCTGAGAGAAGGCTGATATCCTTACCTTACAAGTATGTCTAAGCATCCATACCTAACTTTCTGACCATATCTACTCTCATGTAGAAGGAACAATGTTAAGTACAGAATCATTGTTTAAATAAGGAAAGGAATATTTAACCCCAATTATCTTATGAAAATCTGTATCTATTTAAAATACAAATCAGTCTATATGCTATATCCACGAAAGGAAACTTTTTATATAGAAATTCTCTTATCTTCTATGATCAGGGTTTGGTGTCTAGATTTTTTCTACTATAAAATGGTGATAATAACAGTACATATCTCATAAAACTGTGTCATGTTAAATAAGCACAATAACACACGGTGGTTTTTAAAGAGTATATTACTTATGGAAAGTGCTTAAGAAAAATTAATGGATAACATTAACGTTGTCAACATCATCACTATCATCACCACCACCACCACCATCCTCCTCCTCATCATCATCGTCACCACCACCATGACCCTCATCATCGTTATTATCATTATCACTTTCATCATTTGAAGCATAGGTGAAAACCTGTGGATGAGTGGAAAGGACTTGATGGCAAGTGCATAGTCCATTGGAAGAATGGCTTCCTTCATTATGTGATCAATAAGCAGTTATTCAGGACCCATGGCACGCCTACAATTTTTGTGAATACACAGGTATGATATTTCTCTGTTTAAAGTTTAAAGTCTACATAATTGCACAATCTGCCAGTTCTCAGCAGAGTTCAGAAACCAGGGCTATATGTGAGCCCAAGGACTGAGGACATTCTAAAGGAAGCAAATGAGACCACCCTTATGGCAGAAAGTGAAGAACTAAAGAGCCTCTTGATAAAAGTAAATGAGGAGAGTGAAAAAGTTGGTTTAAAACTCAGCATTCAGAAAACTAAGATCATGGCATCTGGTCTCATCAGTTCATGGCAAATAGATGGGGAAACAGTGGAAACAGTGGCTGACTTTATTTTTTAAGGGGGCTCCAGAATCACTGCAGATGGTAACTGCAGACATGAAATTAAAAGACACTTGTTCCTTGAAAGAAAAGTTATGACCAACCTAGACAGCATATTAAAAAGCAGAGACATTACTTTGCCAACAAACATCCATCTAATCAAAGCTGTGGTTTTTCCAGTGGTCATGTATGGATGTGAGAGTTGGACTGTGAAGAAAGCTGAGCACTGAAGAATTGATGCTTTTGAACTGTGGTGTTGGAGAAGACTGTTGAGAGTCCCTTGGACTGCAAGGAGATCCAACCAGTCCATCCTAGAGGAAATCAGTCCTGAATATTCACTGGAAAGACAGATGCTGAAACTCCAATACTTTGGCCACCTGATGTGAAGAACCGACTCAATAAAAAAGACCTTGATGCTGGGAAAGATTGAAGGCAGGAGAAGGGACGACAGAGGATGAGATGGTTGGATGGCATCACCAACACAATGGACATGAGTTTGTGTCAACTCCGGGAGTTTTTGATGGACAGGGAGGCCTTGTGTGCTGCAGTCCATGGGGTTGCAGAGTCGGACATGACTGAGCGACTGAACTGAACGAAACTGAAAGGAAGCAGACTTTCCATCTGACCTTTAAAGATGGTTGGATGTGTTCCTGAAGGATCAACATGAGTAAAGGCAAATGCTTAGAAAGAAACATGGAGGGGTTAAAGGCTAACAAGGGGACTGAACTGATCAGATATTGGTGGTCTGAAGTCCTGGACAGAATTCTGAAACCAAAGTTTGTTCTGGAGGATTCAAGATAGAAAACACCCCATCTTTCTACTGCTGTTGCCCTCACATGAGGCCCCTTCCACACAGCTTGATAGTGTCCATCCTGCCCCGAGCATTGTTCTGTAGCCCCATCCAAGCTTTTGCTCATGCTCTTTCCCAGCCCACTCCCTTCCTTCTTGCCCTTTGAAATTTCACCTCTTTCCCGAGGCCTACATTTTGTCATCATTGTTTACTTGCTTCCTCTTTAAAAAAAAACTTATTTATTCAGTAAATCTTTTTTACCCTACTTGTTCCATTATTATTTTTTTCTCTTCCGAACTCCTAAACTAATCTGCGTATTCATTATTTGACAATATATCTGTAAAGCAGTCTGGTAAACTAGTAGGAACATGCATACGAATTCTGGGTCAGACTATCTGGCCATCTGTGTAGCCACAGGCAAGATGCTTCATCTCTCTTGGCCTTAGTTTCCTCAACTAGAAAATGAAAGGATTGGTTTGAGTGATCTTTAATCGCTTACCCAACTTTGTTGATTTTCATCCTAGAATTTTTCTATTGCTTTTTCCATGTCACTTTTATTCAGCTTTATGATAAATCTGTATTATTTTGGCCATAGGGCTTAAAATATATCTAGAGTAGGGAATTTGATACCTATCCATCACTAATCCCACCTAATCCCTGTATTGTGATTGTAATCATGGACTAAACACCTGGTGAAATTTACTGCTGCTTGCTTACCAATCTGCTAAGTGTGAACTTAATCTCCCTGCCCCTTCCATTGCTCCCCAAGATGTCCTCCATCTCCAGTTTCTGTGTTAGCCAAGCCAAGCAAATATTTCATATTTCATATTGACTTTTAGTGATACTTGTGAATCATAAACAATGAGATTTAATTAGCTATAACAAAGGCAAGCCTCTAGATGAGGGTCTGCCAAGGTGAGTCTATCATTTGTCCTCATTCAGCAAGTATGCCACAAGAATGCGAAGCTGTGCAAGAGAAGGAAAACTCCTCCAATCTAAATAAGACCTCAAAAGGCCACCTTCTATCATAGCTGATGTGTTTGTCTCCACAGAGTTTCTGCATTGGGAGCTGCCTTACCCTTTGGGCACCAAACACTGTCAGAGTTTAAGAGAGTTTTGTTTTTAATGCCATATCCTTTTAATGCCAATTAGAGATAATCTCCCTGGGCTCTTAAGTAATTTGTCTGTGTAATCTCAGGCACACTGAAAAGAATCACAAATCCTTTGCGGATTGGAAGACCTAGTGGAAACTCCTCAGTCTCGGTTAGAAATTAGTCAAAACTTTTAAGACATCATAATGTCTCCCCCCCCACGCCCCCCCCCCCTCACCCGTTTCTTTTATCAAATAAAGAAAGCTTTCTCTTCAGATTAATGCACAAATTAATTTGAAAGAGGTTCATGGGGACTTTTCTTCAGGCTTGTAACACACACATACACACACCCATTACCCACAATTGAACAGTCTTAATGAGTCTAAGAATTAGAAACTTTTCCCAAGGAGTCAAAATGCTTTGGTTGAATTCTGAGAGATTTTCACTTTCTCATGGCTCTTTATTATCCTAGATATTTAGAAGGATTACTGGCCAAGAGTTTATTAGGAACTCTCTTAACTGCATTGGGATGCAAACTTCTGTAGAAGGAGCAGAATAGAGCGACTTAATTAATTCCTGATTGATTATAATAATTACATCTTTTCACCTCACCTTTGTTTATTATTTTAAAACACCTGAAAATGATCCTATTGCTTTTTAAGTACTAACTTTCACATAGAGGGATATCATTTTATGTTGACAAATTACTGGTTTTAACTATATAAGAAAGGCCTGTTTGGTTAGTCCTATGCAAAAGTGAAAGTGGGTGAGCTATGATCTAAGTGACATTTAGTATATGCCCCCTGGCTACCACGGCCATGTCAAAGAGCATTACCTGCCTGTTTCCCAGTAATCACCAGTCCAGAGCACATATTTTTGGCAGATTTGTTTGAGTTGAACTTCTTCATTCAAAATGTGAATTTATCTTGCTTTTGAGTCCTGAATTGAAGCATGTCACCCCCTAAAATCCCAATTCTGTCAATTTTATCTGACAAAATGCATGAATTAATGTCCTAGTTTGAGTGATTGAGCATTCCTTTGCCTTTTATGGGGATATCTTCCCCTTCATCACTCTTTTCTATAAATATAAAACTAATACATTCATGCATACAATATGGATAATTTTTCTCATTTATTCAGATTCTACTTGGCAGTTCATAATTATTCCTTTAACAGATATTGAGAACTTATTATCTGACCCATACTCACTCACAGTGGAAATGAACATCAGAAGACATGCCAAAACAGAGGGTCAAAATATTCAACTTTTCTTTTCTCCATCTATACACATACAGACCAAGGAAGCTCTGCAGCCATTGCTGACATTATATTTTCTTTGTTTCTGTCTTCCTTTTTTTTTTTTTTTTTTTTGGTCTCCATGAAAGATTCTTGTTCTTACAAAAATGTGGGTTTGACTGAAAGCTATTAGAACTACAGAGTTTAGTAAGAAATTAATAGTATGTAAAACATAAAAGCTTTCCAATGCACCAGACATAACCAGTTTAGAATATGGAAAGATCAGATTCCAATCAAAAGAAAAAAAATTATTGCTTAGAATTTTTTTAAAACCTTAACACATATTTTTAAGTGAAAAGATTGAATATTTTATGTGTATAGAATTCTTCCAGGTATAATTGTAGAATTGTTGCAATTCTAATTCATTGCATGGGACTATATTGGATTGGTGTTGGCACTTGACAAAGTGATTTGTCTATCTCTTTTAGAAAAGAGGAGAGGAAGGAAATACATCAACATCCTGAAAATGATGCTATTTAAACATTTGTAAGTTTCAAAGTAAACACATTTGCCTTGTTGTTGTTTTCTGGTTACCAAAGCAGAACCTTAAGGAATTGAACTAATTATCTACCTACTTTCCTGATTTTACATTTCTGCAACAGTGACGTTATGTAATGGAAGGCTTGATATACCTTGCTTGACATTACAGAAAGGATCTTGGACATGTGGTCTTCTGAAGAATGTGCAGAGTGATTTGAGGCAGTGAACACAGAAACCAAATAATTTCAGATCAATGCACAAGGAAATGCAAATCAACAGAAGACAAAAGAAGTCACTAAGGTCAGAGGAAAGACATAAATTACAGAAAAGTTGTTTAGGAGATATTCAGTGACATTAACAGTGACATGCAATCTGTTGCTTTCTCAAAAAGTAATTTGCATGGGTTATTATCTCTTGAACAACGCTTGTAAAATAGGAACTAAATAGCGAAGAGACAACAGATCACCTTCCATATGTGTTGCTCTTTTTGTGGTAGGAGGACAAGGGTGTGGAGGGTGGAACGAGGTACGTAGGAACCATGGTGTGCAAGCATGATGAAAAGGGGAGAATTTGTCTACCTTTATTTTATCTAGAGATCTTTTCACCACAGGAAGGTTTTCAGGCAGATTTTTTAGATTGCCAGAACTGTAACTGTTTGTTCCATGTACAGACAGTGCTTTGATTATTTTCTATCTCAAATGTCATTTGAAAAAAAAAAAAGAACTTATCTAAAAAATAAAAAATTCAGCAGCAATTAATTAAAGGGAGAAAAATGGTCTGTTCTGTGATGTTCCACTCAAGAGAGCATATTACTAATATTATTTTGAAAGACAAACGGTGAATCAATTTTTCTTTCCAAGCAAACTAAACAAAAACAATTTCACTCATGAGCTGAGATGCTAACTGACAGCTCCCCATGTAAAGGTAGGTTATACCAGCAGTGATGTCATTTCTGAGAAGTGATGCTCAAAATAGAAACACTCCCAGAACTTCAAATGTCTCCAGCCCAAGCCATCTCCTCAAATATTTCATGTATGAATTTTCAGGTCATCTGAAAGAATCAGAAATTTCTTTCATTTCTTTTTCTTCGGGTTCTCGGGAGACCATTCAGTTTTATGTAAGGCAAGAACACTGCAGTTTGGGGTGGGAAGTCTTCACTGCTCAAACAGGCTGCCTCTTTGGGATTTGTAGCACTGTTTTAGATTTCAGCTTCCTGCTTCACATTTCTGCTTTGGTTTCCTGATGTTTCACCATCATTCCAAATGGCTTTCCAGAACAGAGTTCTGTTTAAGTACTTTCTTTTATTGAATGTGGTGTATTTAGTACAGCTGGATTACATTACATAAAACTATGTTGGCAAATTAATTACTAAGCATCATCTTGTCATGGCAAACTTATATGTGCACACATACAAATGCAATAAATCATTGATGTCGAGTAAATGAGTTGCTGTAAAACATGGATTTCTACAGTCATAGGAACTGTAATTAATTTGTCATCACAGAACTCTTAGGTCTGCCCAATAATACACAACTGTCTGGACAGTCAAAGAAGCAGATAATCCAACAGTATGTTGATATACACAAAACAAAAACATCAGGTTGAATTATTCTCCACCCATCATCTCAAAACTATCAGGTCTCTCTTTGTCACAGAAATAACAGAGATGATATTGGACAGTGTTTAGAGTTAAGCTTTCCTGAGTGGCAGGTATCAATTTTTAAGATAATAACTTGTGAAAATATAGTTACATCTGAAATAGGGTCGTGGTTTTTATGCTTATTTTAGAATACTTTGTTTTCATGATTTCCAGAAACTAAAGATCACCAAACAAACTTGCAAATTATATGCTAAGAATAATTACTTGTTAATATGTATAAAATGGCAACTCAAACTGTATTTATTTCTAAGTAACACAGATTGCTGTGCTGTGCTTAGTTGCTTTAGTTGTGTCCAACTCTTTGTGATCCTATGGATTGTAGACTACCAGGCTCCTCTGCCCATGGAATTCTCTAGGCAGGAATACTGGAGGAATCCTCCTCCAGGGGATCTTCCCAACCCAGGGATGGAACCCAGGTATCCCACATTGCAGGCAGATTCTTTTTCATCTAAGCCACCAGGGAAGCCCAAGAATAATGGAGTGAGTACCCTATCAATTCTCCAGGGGCTCTTCCCAACCCAGAAATTGAACTGAAGTTTCCTGCTTTGCAGGTGATTTCTTTACCAGCTGAACTACCAGGGAAGTCTAGTAACACAGATTAACCATTTAGCAAAGTTAAAAACTCAATATCAGTTTCTATATGTGTTTATCCTATTCAGTATTTCTAACAGCCCCCAGTTGTTGATAGAATTTTTCAGATGAAGACAATGAGGTACAGTAAGATTAATTAAATTACCTGGACCACGTAGTGAGTTAGTGATGGGACTGGAATTCACTCTTAGATGGTCTGCCTGCAAAATCTGCCCTTAGCCACTGTACTGGGCTTCCCCATGAATTTGGTCCTCCTTCATCCTAACTCCCTTCACATTGCCTTCCTTGTTTACCTGAGTTCCACCAGATTATAAACTCTGGATGCGGGACTCTATACTGCACACGGCTGTGAATCCAGCCCTGGAACTGGGCCAGGCAGACAACAGGTTCTTAAATAAGTGTCGGATGAATAAATGAATGAGTACTTAAAGCACTGTGAATTAAAAACACCTTTTTTATTAAAATATAGTTGACATAATATTGTGTTAGTTTCAGGTGTACAGCAAAGTGACTCAGTCATATATATATCTGTGTGTATATATATATATGTATATATACATGATGTATCTTCCAAATATTCTCAGTAAAGTTTGGAGAGATGGAGAGACTGGAGGGCCTCTTTTAATAGGTCAAAGCAGAGATAGGTAAATGCTAACTTCATCTTTACACCCAGGCTAGTGTTGCCTGAGGATATGAAGACTATAGTTGATTATGTTCAGAGACAGATGGCCTGGGGGTAGCAAAACCAGCCTATCAATTAACATGGTTGTGTAGGGTCAATGTGCAGAAGCAGAAGGGCGACAAAATAAAAAGAATATTGTTCTCCATCATGAAACCCAATGAACCTTGGGTCTTGGAAACTTGTGCTTGTTACATGCCTATGTGTGGTGTGTTGGAAACACGGAGGGAGCCAAAGAGGATACAAGTAGCCTGCAATAAAAGAGAATTTAATCAACACAACTACAGTTCTGGGAAATACATCAAATTTATCTTTTAATAAGAGTTTAGAAATCACCTTCCCCTCATTAAAATGAGTGGGGAGAGAATGCATAGGAAATTAAACCAAAGTGTTGAGGTGTGGGGAGTGGGGTGTGACTTCTAGAGGCCTGCAGATTTGCCCTTTCTTGGGGCTTCTAACTTGGAGCTCTTTGGAAAACACACACACACACACACACACACACACACACACACACACGCACACACACACAAAACGTTGCTCGGTAGATAAAGTCTCTTTGGATCCCCTTCACCTTAGCAAAATTTTCCTCAAATTTGGGACTGTTCCAGAGTCAAGAGCTTTTATTTAGCTGGGTAATTGTGTTTGTGGAAGTTAGGAATGTTTTTGTTGCAAGCACAGGAGGAAAGAGTCAGGAAAGAAGATAAAAATTCCAAACATCTCATGCTTCATTGGGAAAAATAAATCTTTATGTAGGCATTCTGAATCTTAAGAGCAGGAGTCAATTCTCCAAATTTTCTGGCTCCAACCCTATCTGATATGACTTTCTACACAACAGCCATCTTCATTCTTAATGTTGATTCAGCCCCTGGTGAGAGCCTCCTTAATCAGATAGTTGCATAAAATTCTTCCTTCTCTACTGCTACTGCTTTGGCTGTCCTGAGTTTCTAATCTGTTGCTGACACCCTGCAGAGCTGCCTGCAACCCTGTCTTTTCCTCTGTTCCTCCCCATGCTTCTTCCCCATGCTGGTCCACAAAGACCTACGGAAATGTCTGGTCAGTAGAATGGGTTGGAGGTGAGGAGTGAGAGGAAGAGGGCCCCTTTTCTCGCCTTTATTATTACCACCGTGCCCCCATATATGATACCTTCCATAGCTTTCCCAGTCCCAACCCATCAGTTCATCCCTTCTGCTTATATTCTACACCTCTCTCTGTGCCCGTCCTAGTATCTGGCTTTGATTTCTATAATTATATACCTGGAATAGCTAAGTCTGAGACTGTATTTTCTTTTATATAATGAGAGAGAAAAACAACAACAACTTTTCTCTTTAATATACCCTACCAGGACCTCTGTGCACAAAAAACAAACAAACAAACAAAAAAAAAACCAAAACCTTTCCATTCCAATCCTTTTCCTTTGCAAGTACTATCAGAGTCATGTTTAAACATTGCAGAGACTGCTATTATGCTGGGGATGTGAGGAAAAGAAAGAGGCCAGGATAATATGTCATGTCTACCACTGGCCGTAGAAGGAGGAAGCACCAGACTGGAAGGAACACATGACAAGGAGAAAGAGACACACTGCATTCAGGGATTTTTCTTAAGGAAGAGAAGGGCACCTGGAGAGTTGAGCTTAGACTGAGGCTATTCCAAAGGAGGTAAGGTGTGGGAAATCCTCACTCACTCCCTTACCCTTTACCCTGTTTTCTTCCTTGCCTCAGTCTGGGGTTGTGCTGGTGTTGGCTTGGGGCTGGAGGACAGGGATTGCAGTGCCCTCTTTGCAGTGAAAGTGAGGGCCTGAGAGACCTGGAAGCCATGGATCCTGTTAGAAACATTTTAGACATCCAGAGAAGAGGAATTCTCTTCTTGGGAAAATCACAATTTGTTGATGTAGATTTTAGACTTTATATGATTATGGAATACATACTATGAATAAACAAACTTCCTGGGGGATTCCTTGAGAAACAAAATATGTAGCAATTGTGCTGTCTTGAGTTCTAAACAGTGGCTTTCCAGAGAAAAAACATTTCTAACTCAGAGGCTTCCTGTGACAGGTAAAATAATACCTCTAAACAAGATAGCACATGTATCGTTGTGTGTAGTCTCTGGGTCATGTCTGACTCTCTGTCATCCTTTGGACTGGAGCCCACCAGACTCTTCTGTCCATGGGATTTTCAGCCAAGAATATTGAATTAGGTTGCCATTTCCTCCTCCAGAGGATCGTCCCTACCTAAGGATTGAAACTGCATCTCCTGTATCTCCTGTATTGGCAGGTGGGTTCTTTACCCACTGAGCTATCAGTGAATCCCATACCTCAAAAAAGAGTGCAGACTGTTATTTTGGGGATATATTATCTTTTTACTTCTGCATATACTTTTGGGAAAAGAGCATTTTTCTTTTTAAATTATTTAAATATGTATTAAAATACTTAAATATTTATGATTATACTACCAATTTGGCTATTTTACTTAATATTTATGACTGTACTACCAATTTGCCTATTTTGAGAAAAAAAATTAATAGATATACTTCAGCTAATCAAGAGTTGAATTAAAACCAGGGCCACATTTATTGTGAGGTGAGGCCTCATGCAAGGCCCCAGGCATGTAAAGTGCATGAAAGATATTTAACCATACTGGTTAAAACCACTGTCTCTGTCCACTCTGACATCAAACCGTGGCAAGTAAGTCTAGGGTGGGCCTGAGCCGTTTTTTCTAAATATGCATTCATGTTCATACCTAATACCTAATTTTTTTTCATTCTTTCAGCAAATATTTATTGAGCATCAACTATATGTCAGACATAATGCTAGAGAATGGGAGCCATAGTGAATCCTTTACTTTAGATATGCATCCTTCCTCTGATAAACCATATTTAGTTAATTGTTACCCAGCTTCTGTTTAAACTTTTTAGTAAGAGAACTTCCTATCTCACTTTGTTCTTCAATCAATATCCAACAAATACTACAAGAAATATATGGCTCAACAAAATGTATTCCACATTTCCACTGTAAAAGAGACAGAACTGTCTAATGGTAACCTTTTTTTTTTTTTAGTAGCTAATACCTAGTTTTGTATTTGCAATTTGATATTGTATTTCTTAAAGAGCTTCTCAGATTTTTTATAAGACTCATATTCTTGAAAATCTTGATCTGCTGTAATCAAAATCAAGAGGAGTATTTTATAATTACTAAAACTGATAGTAAAGGTTTCTATGAGCAAAGAAAGAAGTAAAATGAAGTAATTCTTTGAAATATGCTAAAACCTTATTAGAGGTATTTCCAGAAGAGTGTAAGAATATTTTATGTCATGTGGTAGAGCATTCAGAATGTTGTCTTTTTCAGGATTAAGCCACCAGTTAAGACTTACTTTCAAAATTCTTCTCTCCTAATCCATTCTGAAGTCATTTAATCTGCAGGTCAGCTGGGGTTACAACTGCTTATTTACACTGAATAGGTTTTAGAGTACAGTACATTGAAGGTTTTTCTTTAAATCTTTTCTACTCAAAGTGTGGTCCATGAATCAGCAACATCTCCTGGGAACTTGGTCAAAACTCAGAATCTTCTAACCCCAGATCTACTGAACCAGAAGTTGCATTATAACAAGATTTCTATGAACTTCTTCCACACCTTAAACATTGCTCTAAAAGCCTGCTGCAGTTTTGAGATCAAGACTACTTAGAGATTGATTGTTTCTTTGAATTTAGATAAACGTGATGATCTTCCTGTTGGAACACAGCATAAAATTTATCCCAGAGGTCTGAGCCTTTTCTGGTTATTACATTAAATTCAAAACTGCACACTCTGGTTAATTTCTTTCCCCTTGAATTTCTGGTCTCCTCTCCTTTCTCCCCAGTTTTCAACGTGAAGAAGGAGGTCTCTCAGTGTCAGTCTTTCAATCTTCCCTACGAATGAATAACAAGCAAATCCAGTGGCAGGCATATACTGAGTCTTATTCTTCTCCCCGTGGCTCCAGCAGTTGCCAGTGGTTTTCATGGCCTCGCCAACGTTTCTCCTCCTTTGTTCTCTAAATTGACAATGGAGCTTTTAAAGTTGATGTTTTCAGATCACAGAGAGGGCGGCTGTGAGGTAAGAACTGGGAGCAAGTTTGACATCTGACTTGTTCTGAAACACACATTCCTGCTTGCTCTGCGCTCCCACACCATATTGCTTATTCCTCTATTAGTGGTGCTTTTTTCCTTCTGTCTTTTATTATATTCATTATACGCCTGCCTCACCAACTGGATAATAAACTCCTTGGGGGCAAAAAGAATCCATATTCATTTTTTTCCTTCCATCACATCTACATTTAGTACAAAACCTTATTGTACTGCATGCTTAGTAAATTCATGTGGCAGAAATATACTATATACATATCTGTGTATGTATTGCCAATATCTCACTTTTTAAAATTAGATTTGTGGTTGTGGAAACATCAATGATTATGACTTGTAGATTAGAGATAGGAATTGAGCAGTAAGTCTTGGTTATTGACTAGCAGAATGTAAAAGTTATTATTTCCTCAGCCCCAGTTATAGCAGATGGACTATAGCACTCTAAAATTTGATCTAGTAGCATTCATTAAAATCTGTGAATGAACCAGATGGTAAAGGGTTGTACTGGGGAGAGTGAATTTTAGAAGTGATAAAACAATAATTTTCTGATAACTTTTTTCTTTTTAAATTTTATGACCTTGCAGAGAGTTTCTCCCATCCTTCACGATTTCACATCATCTATAAGTAACAAAGAGACAAGGCGGCTTTCCCAGTTTGAATCTTGGCTCTGTTTCTTGCTAGCCCTGAAGCTGATTTGTGTTTCCATTCATTTTTTTTGTAAATTAAAATAAAATAAAATTAAAAAATGATGAATTTTCACAGAGCAGTATCTGACATAATAGGTGATACATACATGTTTGATGTTATTATTATCCTTCAATAAAAAGAATAAACAAAACAATCCTGCAGTTGGCTTAAAAGTGCAAACACCTGCATATTTTGAATATCCAGTATGATTCTGAGGGTGCACACTGACAGACAATCCCATCCATTCAGTCAAAACTTTATCCAATGAGCTGAACACTATTTTTTTCACAGATCTGGAGCTTTTCCATGAGGCTATGAGCTCTTGTGTGTTTTGTTTCTGATTCCTGTTCTTGGTTGATGTATGTGGCAGTCAGACTCTAAGGAACATCCAGCAAGCTACCACCTCACAGTGTCCATGATTTTGTGTAATTCCTTTTTCCAAAGCATTTGTGGGTCATATGACTTGTTTCTAACCAATAGAATATGGCAAATATGGTAGAATATCACACATGGGATTGCCTCATGCTATGAGTTCTTCTTAGCAGCCTGCAAAGGTCTCCTAGCTGGCTTGACAGAGTAATGAGCCATGCTAAGGAAACCACATGGAAAAGAGGGATGATCTTCCCCACAGGGCCTGAAGCACCCTCCAGGAAACAGCCAGCAAATAGCTAGGGCCCTCAGTCACACACCACAAGGAAATAAACTCTCCCAACAATCTGAATAAACATGGAAGCAGATTCTTCCCCAATCAGGCTTCCAGGTGGATAGCAACTCAGTCAACATCTTGATTGGATACTGTGATATGCTGAGCAGAGGACCCATGTAGGTCATGCCTAGATTCCTGACTCCCCAAAACTGTAACCCAATAAATGTTATGTAGTTTTTCAGTCACTAAGTT
This sequence comes from Madoqua kirkii, assembly GCA_006408675.1. NCBI lineage: Eukaryota > Metazoa > Chordata > Mammalia > Artiodactyla > Bovidae > Madoqua > Madoqua kirkii. The sequence continues at coordinate 12,293 of SJYC01042228.1, read as the reverse complement.
TGTGGTTACTTGTTACACGGTCATAGAATAGTACTCTGGTATAGTTACCAGCACAGAAGTGGGGCTCATATTTGGCAATGGGTCCAACAGTCTAAGGTCTTCACTGTGTCCTGTCAGTTATTTTGGAATGACTGGGGACCTTTAAAGTAGGCTTGCATGAGCAGATTGGAACTCTTTTTAGGCCAAATTCCACGTTTCAGTAAGCCGTCAGGTATGGAGTTGTGTTGGAGTTAAAAAATAATTGTTCCTTTAATCAGGTTATTCTTTCAGTTTCTAATACCTTTTTTTCTAGATTAATAGACTTTTTATTTTTATTTTTTAAGAATAGTTTCAGGTCTACAAAAGAATTGAGAAGACAGTATGGAGTATTCCCATAACCATTCCTCCCCTGAGTTCTCTATATTACTAACATCTTGCATTAATGTGGTACATATGTTATAATTAATGAGTTTGCATTGACATATTATTGTTTATTAACTAGAGCATAACATTTATATGCATCATTGCAATATCTTAAAGAATAGTTTTACCACCATAGAAATCCTGTTCATCTTTCCTCTCCCCTCCATCAAAATCCATGGCACTTACTGATCTTTTTATTGTCTGCACAGTTTTCTCTTTTTCCACAATGTCATACGGTTTGAATCACATGACATGTAGACTTTTCAGGTTGGCTTCATTCATTTACAGTACACATTTAAGATTCCTCCACGTTTCTTAATGGTTTAATAGCTCATTTATTTTTATTGCTAATATTGTAAGAATGTACCCCAGTTTGTTTATCCATTTACCTACTGAAGCCATTTTGGTTATCTCCATGTTTGGCTAATCATGAATAAATCTGCTAAACTCGTTCAAATGCAAGTTTTTCCATGGACAAAGATTTTCACCTCAAAGAATAAATATTAATATCTAGGAATTTGATTGCCTGATCAAATAAAACTACTTTAGCTTCTAGGAAACTGTCAACTTTCTTCCAAAGTGACTATATCATTTTGCATTCCCACTGGCAAGAAAAGAAAGTTCCTGTTACTCCAAATCCTTGTCAGCATTTGATATTGTTAGGTTTTATGTTGAACCATCCTCATAGGTGTGTAGTAATATCACATTGTTTTAATTTGCAAAACTAATGGCATATAATGATGAACATTTTTCATATACTTGTTTATCATCTATGAGGTGTATCTGTTCTGATCTTTTGCACCATTTCAATATTGAGTTGTTTGTTTTCTTTCTGTTGAGTTTTAACTGTTATTTGTATACTTTGTCTAATAATTCTTTATCAAATGTGTCTTTTGCAAATATATTCTCACAGTCTTTGGCTTACATTTTAATTACCTTAATGGTATCTTTTGCAGAGCAAAAAATTTTTAAATTTTGATTAGAAGTCATCTCTTTTCCAGTGTCATGACTGAACTGGGCTAGCCCTTCAATGGAGAAATTTCCTGGCTTTGAGGACTCTGGGAAAAAGTCAGCTACCCATTTGCTACCCATACTTGCTTCTGTTGGTTTGCTTTAGCAACCTATTATATTTTGATGTACATGGAAGAACAGAAGGTTTTGTTAAAAACTTACATTTGAAACTCAGCATGACAAATATATAAGTCCCCAAATGGAAGATATATAAGTGGCAGTTAATTTTATGCTTTTCATGGGAATTTTTTCCAATAACTCAACTGTAATCTGATCATGTGAAGTAAAAGCACAGATAATTCCATTTGTGTTCCCAAGATTTAAATCACTTTGGCTTTTCAAGTAGTTTTTAGAGAGGAACTAAATAATTCACTCTAGAATTTTTTCTTTTTGGATAGTTATAAAGAAATGGGAACTTTAGGATCTAGTAATTGTTTGGGCTTTTTCAGGTTTTGTTTTTCCTATTTAATTAATGAAAATTGTTGAAGGTTCACTGTGCCACCCCTTTACCAAAATTCCAAATTCTTTTTATGGCAAAAAAAAAAAGACTTTCTTTATTTGGCTACAGCTTGCTTTCCTAGCATTATTCACTCCATCTTCACTTTCCTCACACATATTCAGTAATGCACAAAGTTTTCAGTTGAACTGTGAACTTTTTCGTGTACTGCTTTGGCTGCCTGAAATGTCCTTTGCACTTCACCTTTTTATTTCCCTGGTAAATCCAACTTATCCTTCAAGGTCCATTTTAGTGACCACTTCTAGCCAGAGTAGAAAGAGTAGACACTTCTAGGCAAAACTTAACCCTGTCTCTATTAGCTCTGATAACTTTTTTCTTTTTTCAAGTTTGTACCACATTTTTTCCTTGTGCTTTATTTAGTTTTTTTTTTTTTTTCCACACCAGATGACTTCTGGGATCTTAGTTCCCTAATCAGGGCTTGAACTTGTGCCCTCTTCAGTGGAAAAGTGGAATCTTAAACACTGAACCACCAGGGAAGCCCCAGCTGTGATAACTTTTGATAGTAATTGCTCACCTGTCAGTACTCTGTCCTGGAGAGGCAGCTCCTAAAAGGAAGGGGACATTTTACTTTTTTTCCATTTTCTGTCTTTTCTGTATTTAGTATAATATTTTATTCATTGTAGTTGCTCAACAAATGCATGTGGTAATATTAGAAATAGATGAAATATCTCTTGCAATCCTTATCTATTGCTAGAGAAACATCTGGTTGTCTATTGGCTCACAAAGACTTGATGATGGCCTATCACAGCAGATAAAAACTTTTCAGTAATCATTTACTACTTTTACATGATTGAAGAAAGAGAGTGGATTATTTTTCTGTTCCCTCCAGTTGTTCAACAGATTTAATCAAGTTGTACATGGACGCCAAGTAACGTGTAAGATACAACAGCAGTTTTTTATTAGATAACTTTAAAAAGCAAAAGAAGAAGTTGCAAGTGACGACTTTTCTCTAGAGATCTTTATATTGGTGACATGATGTTATATGATGCAATAAATAAATAAAATTTTATTTGTGAAAAATGGATGAGAAGATTCATTTTTGATTAATTCTCTCATTAATAGATGTCCTTCAAAGTACAATGTTGGCCATATGCTTTATCATAATGTGAAAATACAAATGACTTCAGATCTGGCTGCCTCATAATATAGTGCTTAGTACATTAAAGATAATGATAGATACTTAAAAAGTATTAATTGAGTCAATAGAGATGAATGAATTAATGAATTTAAGGGTGTTCTTCACATCCTACATCCATTTTAAATAAGTGCTACAGAATTATTTTTAGATCATCTTTCTCTTCAAGATATTCATGTGAGGTCAGAAGGGTTTAGATAAGAAGAGAATCATGAACAGTCTTATCTTTCTTGTACATTCAGCCATGCTTTGTGGATTGATTAAATTTCGTGCAGAACGATGGGGGTGTGTCTGTAGGGACAGCTGAATTGGCTGTGCTCATCATGGAGTATACGTTCGGTTCTGTGTCTAGTCTATCTCCAGTCTTATGATGTATACTCTGAGAGGTCCAAAAGGTTGATATGTGGTCATTACTTCACAGAATCGATCCCTTAGTCACAGGGAATATAAAATGACTTTGGAAGAAGTAGAAAACCATTGCAGGAAAGAGCTGGAGGTGGGAAGTATGGAAAGTAATTTGACTGATACTTTCCTAATCATTGACTTTCCTAATCATGGACTTCCCTGCTGGCTCAGATAGTAAAGCCTCTGTCTACAGTGTGGGAGACCTGGGTTCAATCCTTGTTTCAGGAAGATCTCCTGGAGAAGGAAATGGCAACCCACTCCGGTATTCTTGCCTGGAAAATCCCATGGATGGAGCTGCCTAGTAGACTACAGTCCATGAGGTCGCAAGGAGTCAGAAACAACTGAGCGACTTCACTTTCTTCACTTTTCTTTTACTAATCATTGTCATTGACATTGTCCATCTGACACAAGTACATTGCTGACCATTTACCCTCTTGTTATTTATTCATTTATCTGTTCGTTCATTAAACAAATATGAATTGACAACTACTATATTTCATATTTCTTGCTAGATGCAGAAGTTATTCAGTTTGGTTCAGTTGCTCAGTCATGTCTGACTGTTTGTGACCCCATGTACTGCAGTATGCCAGGCTTCTCTGTCCATCATCAGCTCTTGGAGGCTACTCACTTTCATTGAGTTAGTGATGCCATCCAACAATTTCATCCTCTGTCGTCCCCTTCTCCTACCTTCAATCATTCCCAGCATCAGGGTCTTTTCTAATGAGTCAGTTCTTCAGATCAAGTGGCCAAAGTATTGGAATTTCAGCTTCAGCATCAGCCCTTTCAGTGAATATTCAGGACTGATTTCCTTTAGGGTAGACTGGTTGGATCTCCTTGAAGTTCAAAGGACCCTCAAGAGTCTTTTCCAACAACACAGTTCAAAAGAATTGCTTCTTCAGCACTCAGCTTTCTTTACAATCCAACTCTCACATCCATACATGACCACAGGAAAAATCACAGCTTGACTAAATGGATCTTTGTTGGTAAATGTTGGTAATGTCTCTGCTTTTTAATGTGCTGTCTAGGTTGGTCATAACTTTCCTTCCAAGGAGCAAGCATCTTTTGATTTCATGGCTCCAGTCACCATTTGCAGTGATTTTGGAACCTCCAAAAATAAAGTCACCCACTGTTTCCATTGCTTCTCCATCTATTTGCCATGAACTGATGGGACCAGTTGCCATGATCTTCGTTTTCTGAATATTGAGCTTTAAGCCAACTTTTTCACTCTCCCCTTTCACTTTCATCAAGAGTCTTTTTAGTTCTTCTTCACTTTCTACCATGAGTGTGGTGTTATCTGCATATCTGAGGTGATTGATATTTCTCCCTGCAATCTTGATTCCAGCTTGTGCTTCATCCAATCCAGCATTTCTCATGATGTACTCTGCATAGAAGTTAAATAAGCAGGGTGACAATATACAGCCTTGACGGACTCCTTTTCCTATTTGGAACCAGTCTGTTGTTCCATGTCCAGTTCTAACTGTTGCTTCTTGACCTGCATACAGATTTCTCAAGAGGCAGGTCAGATGGTCTGTTATTCCTACCTCTTAAAGAATTTTCCACAGTTATGATCCACACAGTCAAAGGCTTTGACATAGTCAATTAAACAGAAGTAGATGCTTTTCTGAAACTCTCTTGCTTTTTCTATGATCTAATGTTGGCAATTTGATCTCTGGTTCCTCTGCCTTTTATAAAACCAGCTTGAACATCTAGAAGGTCATTTTTCATGTACTGTTGAAACCTGGCTTGGAGAATTTTGAGCATTACGTTGCTAGTGTGTGAGGTGAGTGCAATTGTGTGGTAGTTTGAGCATTCTTTGGCATTGCCTTTCCTTGGGATTCGAATGAAAACTGACCTTTTCCAGTCCTGTGGCCACTGCTGAGTTTTCCAAATTTGCTGGCATATGGAGGACAGCACTTTCACAGCATTATCTTTTAGAATCTGAAGTAGCTCAACTTGAATTCCGTCACCTCCACTAGCTTTGCTCGCAGTGATATGTTAGAGGCAATGTATTATAAGGGGAAGAAAGCGGGGCTTACAAATCATCCTGACAATTTCTAACTCTGAGACCTTAGAATAAATAATAATACCCTGTCAGTTACTGTTATGAGAATCACCTGAGACTATGTAATACATAGATATAATTACATTAAACATAATATTCATTTCCTAAACACTGCAGTGCATAGTGTGGAGAAAGCTAAACTAACAGAATCACAGCTAAAAGGAAGTGTGTTAACTTTTTATTGTTATTCAGTTGCTAAGTTGTGTGCAGCTTTATGCTGTGAACTGCAGCATGCTAGGGTTCCCTGTCCTTCACTATCTCCTGGAGTTTGCTCAAAATCATGTCCATTGAGTCAGTGATGCCATTCAAACAGTTCATTCTCTGTTACCCACTTCTCCTCCTGCCTTAGATTTTTCCCAGAGTCAGAGTCTTTTCCAATGAGTCATTGGCTATTCTCAGCGGGTGGCCAAAGTATTGGAGCTTTAGCTTCAAGATCAGTCTTTCCAGTGAATATTCAAGGTTGATTTATTTTAAGATTGAGTCAAATTTGATCTCCTTGTTATCCAAGGGAATCTGTCGAGTCTTTTCCAGAATGTGTGTTCATGCTAAGTTGCTTTAGTTGTGTCTGACTTTTGGCAACCCTATGGACTCTAGCCTTCCAGGCTCCTCTGTCCATGGGATTCTCCAGGCAAGAACACTAGAGTGTGTTGCTATTCTCTTCTCTAGGGGGTCTTCCCAATCCAAGATTTGAACCTACATCTCTTATGTCTCCTGCATTGGCAGGCAGATTCTTTACCACTAGCACCACCTGCAAAGCCCAGGCATTCTCCAGAACAATAGTGATCTATTTCTTCACATTATTCTTATGTCAGAGGCAACTACTTTCAATTCTTTTAGATTATTATTTTTGGTATTTACTTTTTTCATGTTTCTAGGTAACTTTATTGGATTGGTATTTTTATTTATTCATTGTTAAAATAAATATATTATTTAAAAATATTTACTTATTTACTTTTGGACACATGACCAGGGATCAAACCCATGCTCCCCTGCAGTAAAATTTCAGAATCCCAATCACTGGACTGCCAACAAAGCCTCTGCATTTTTTTTTAAGTTCAATTTTAGTCATTTGATAATTATCTACAACTTTGTACATTATTTAAAAAAATTATTTCACTGTCCCTTTCACCCATGCATGGCTTCTCAATGTATCATTTCCCTAAAATAGTGTGCTTTCATAGATTAATATGCAGAGTTTACGTATTTATGACTAAGTGAATGTTATTTGTAGTAGAGCCTCAGCAAACTAGAAAACTCTTCTACTAGAAAACTCTTTTCTTGCATTTAAGAATGCAAGAAAAGAGTTCTTTTTGCTTTAATATATTCTAGTTTTCTCTGTATTGATACAGAATTTAACCTCAAATCCATGCTGATTGTCTAACTCTCTTCTCAAGAACTAGCACTCATTAGATACACAGATAGTTTTTTCTTCCTGAAGATGTATTTCCTGGAGATTTCTGATTTGCTTGTGTGGACAGGGTGCCCTTTATGCATATTGCCTATCATCCTGAGAAGTCTTTGACTATTTCCCTGAAAACTGAAGTCATCTCTTTCTTATGGTGGATTCTTTTCTCTTTGTCTTATTTCAGTCTAGCACCAAAATATAAGTAGTTTTATTACTGCTGCTTGCCACTCAAAAGACAGTAAACAGGCCAGGTTGGTGTAAAGGAAAGTTTGCTTTGTTTCAGATGTGGCAATGGGGAGAGGGTGGCAGACATCTGTCCAAAGGCAGACTATCCCCTTGACAAGCAGAGGATGAGAGTATTTATAGACAGAGTCTGGAGAGGGGGGAGTTACATGTAGGAACAGCATAGTCATCTTTAATAGTCATCTTCAAGTTGGTCTTCAGTGGTCTGACCAGCATCATCTTGAATGTTTTAGGTGCAGTTAGTCTTCAGTTCCAGGGTCCATTTGCTGTCATTTCTTTGTGGTCAACTCTCAGAACTGTGGCAGCTCATGTCCTGGCTACAGTTTGGTCATCATATAGTTAACTTCTCCACTTGGGGTTTCAGTACCTACAGAACAGTTCATAGTGTATGGCTCAGAATATTACCTACAGCTCTTGAGGAAGAACTGTTCCTTAATGACTACATTATTATTTAAACTCCATTGACTGCTTTCCTTTGTTTCAGCATTTCTAATTTCTCTGATTAAACTTATTCTTTGAATAAAGTTTTCCACAGGCAAAAGGCAGACAGAGGACAAGGTTGGCTGGGGGTGGAGGGAGGGTCCTGCTCTGGTTCAGCTTCACAGGTCAAAAGTTCTGTGTTGTTTGTATAAAGTCCTATTAGGTTGTGGATAACTCTTGATGACTTTCCAGGATGAATCTGTTGCAGGAAGGGAGATCCCTTCCAGGGCCAGAGAGTGGACTGTTATCTAACACTCAGAAATAAAATTTCCAAGGATATACACATGCTGACAAAGCAAAAGGTTTTATTGGGAAAGAGCACCTGGGTGGAGAGCTGTTGGGTGAGTGAACACAGGAGACGTGTTCTATCACATGGCTCACAGTCTCATGTTTTAAAGTGATAGAATTAGTTTCTGGGTTGTCTTTGGTCAATAATTCTCACTCAGTCCCTCCTGGTGGTACACAGATCTCTCAGCCAAGGTGGAATTTAGTAAGAAGGATGCTGGGAGGCTGGTAGGATTTACAGACTAGAGGACCATATCCCCTTTGGGTCCCTCCAGAATTCTCCAGGCTAGTTTTCAGCAGCAGCATTCTATTCCTTCTGGGACTTCTTCTTGTGAGACAGTTCACTCAAGTGTTATCACTGTGCCTGGCCAAGGTGGATGGTTTCAGTCAGTGGTTCCCTAAAAATCATCTTCTTTGTTGGATCAGCATTCCTGGTGACTTTGATATTGTGGTGTTTCCATATTGATGTGTGCGTCCATAATGGCAGAGGATGGGGACAAGAGCATGGAATAAAGTCGTCTAGCTCTTCAGTGCTCCACTCTGGAAGTTTCATCGTGTCTTATGCTCCTGTATTGACCACAGCAAGTTACCTGGCCATGCTGCAAGGGTGTAGAGAAATGTGTGCTTGGAAAGAGAGGATAACTGGAAATATGAATGTGTAAGTAAGGCTCCCATATCTCTTTTGCACATTTCAGATTCTCCTGACTATCCAGCCACACTGTGACAATCACTTCTGGAATGTTCTGAGCAGCTTTAGGAAGCATCCACATGGAGCAACTCAGCTTGAACTCACACTGATGATTCTTGCTTATGATGCTGAGCTCCTCAGACACCTGGGCCCACTTGGCACTCATGCATGGGCCCCTGAAAGGGTCTGTAACTGAGCAGGACCATATGGGGTCTTCCTGGGACAGACCTCTCCCTGATATCCTCTGCTTTAGTTCCTCTCTGAAGTACCTATATAATGGTGTCTGATGCAAAGTTCCTGAGTTGTTTTATTGTTGCTAAAATCCCCACCAAATGGAAATCTTTATCTACTTGATGACCGTAAGAAGATAGCTGCCAGACCTACTGGAGCCTAAGGATTGCTAAGTTGCTTCAATCATTTCCAACTCTTTGTGACGCTATGGATGGTAGCCTGCCAGTCTCCTCTGTCATTGGGATTTTCCAAACAAGAATATTGGAATGGCTCACCATTTCCTTCTCCAGGAGCCTAAGGATTAATAATGTTAAGCCCTGTGATACTGCCCTGTTACCTCACCATCAACCAGTTAAAGAATTGCGCATGAGCTGATCACACACTGTGGGACTTTCCTCCCTTACCTTGCCTAAGATGCTTTGTGGAAACCCATCAGGGAGTTTGGGCTCTTTGAGCATTAGCTGGCCCTGACTCCTTGTAAGGCACCTTATGTCTTTTCATTCATTGCAACCTGGTTTCTGTAGGTTGGCTTTATTTCATATGGGTGAGTAGACCCATTTCAGCTCAGTAACAGACTGAAGAGTTGGCACCCTTAGGAGAAACTCTGAGCAACATTTGACAGGAACTAAATTAAAAATTCTTGCCCATTTCTTTTCAAGATAGATTTCCTTATAATATCTCTTCCTGTTTCCCTAAATTTGCTCCCTACATCCCTCACTCCTACTGTTAGCATCATACTACCTAATAAAATACTACTTGCCCTAGGCTTGGCTTTCTGGCTCAACTAGGCTAAGCTACCTTGTCTTCTTTCTTGGTTTACTATCATGTTTTGTTGGAAGAAGAGTGCTTCCTAAGAAAGGGTTCATGAAAGATAAATTTTCTGTAGCCTTGATGTCTAAAATCTTTCAATAACAATTGATGAGCATTTGCCTTTGTATGGAGCTCAAGGTTGGAAATAATTTTGCTTTGGAATCCTGAAGGCAAGGTTCTACCTTCTAGCTTCCAGCTACTGAGCAATCTAAGATACATTTTGTAACCTCTTCTGTAAATTGATTTTTATGTTTACATTTTCTGGAGGGTTTTGGATTATCTCTTTATCTCAGTTGGAAATATATAACTCAATGCTTTGGTAGGAATTCAATACTCTTGAGTTATTTTATTGCTGATTTTTTTACTCCCTATTTTCTTTGTGTTCTTTCTCTGGAAATCTTGCCATTCATATAATGAATATTCAAAACTTGTCTTCAAATTTTCTTACTGTGTATGTGTCTTTTCCCTTCATTTTACATTCTGGGAAATTTCTTCAAATTTACCTTTCAAACCGTCTGTTGAATTTTTCATTTCTGCTCACAAATTTTAAATTTCTCAGAACCTCTTTTTCCTTGAATTAAAAAACAAAGCCTTTGTTCTTATTTAAAGTTTACAAATTTTTTCTTATCTCTGCCAGCATTCTGAGAATTGAGCGGGACTGAGTTAGAGAGTTGTGGTTAAGGTCTCAGCATCCTATATGCGTCTGTCTCCTTAACTCCTTTGGTATCAGTTCAAAATTTTCCATCTGATCATGATGTGGTATGTCCCATTCCAAAGAACATTTGCTTTTACCTGTTTTCTGGGTGGCAGTAGAAGAGTGACCATTTGTACAAAGCAAGGTATTCTTGCCTAAAAAAAAATCCCATAGACAGAGGAACCTGTCAAGCACAGTTGAAAGGGTTGCAAAAAGTCAGACACTACTGAATACAAGGCTTTGGAGAATTACTTGGTGAAAATATGGTTGGTTCTCAGTTTTCTCACTGCCACTATAGGAATCAGTTCCCTAGGTCTGCTATTATTTCCCATTGCTCTATTTGCTTCCCATCTTCCAACATGTTGCCAAGATCTTGTCTGACATCATTCTCATTCTTATAGGATTATAACTAAATAAAGCTCCTTTTTACTGTTTTTTAGTTGGCTTTTGAGAATACTTTAAAGTAGATGGCTGTGTTCTATCAACCATCTTTGCACAGAAATCTTTAAATGGTATGTTTTATGGATTATATTAATATAATGCAATAATATCAAGCATATAGCTTATACATTTTCTTTTTTGGAAGAAACAAATATTTTGAAAACTCTAGTCAATGTTCAACTCATTGGTATAATAACATACATTACAAATGCCATTAAAATTGTAGATTTCATGAAGTTATGTAGAGGGACCATGCGAATTTCATTATAAAGAGGATTTGCAATGGGAATGTTTCTCAGTCCCAGCACTATTGACATTTTGAGCTGAATAATTAATGCTTTATTGTGGAGGAGTGTTCTGCATTGTAGGATGTTTAGCAGCATCTGTGGCCTCCACATTCTGAGGTTCCAGTAGCATCCCCAACTTGGAAAAGCTAAAATGTCGCCAGACATTGCAAATGTTACCTGGGGGCAAAACCCCGATTGAGCACATTATGGTAAGATATAGTGCAAAAGTTGGCAAACATATTCTGTAAAGGGTCAGATAGTAAATATTTTCAGCTTGGTGGGTGATATTGTTTCTATCAAAGCTGTTCAACTCTGCTATTATAGAGTGAAAACAGCCACAGAGAATATGGAAACAAATGGGCATGGCTGTGTTCCATTAAAACTTTATTTATAAAACCAGACAGCAGACCATATTTAGTCTATGGATGAGAGTTTGCCAACTTCTCGTATTGCACAAAGAGTAAAGATTTTGGGGACAGAGCTGGATTAAGCCACTTACTGGCTACATGGTGTCATGTAAACTTAATGGAAATAATAATGCCCATTTCTTGGGGTTGTAGTGAGGATCAGAAGCAAACTTAAATGAGAACATTTGTAAGATATGATAATACTATTCATCTTTTCTGATCCTTATCAAATAAATACTGTTCATAAATAAAACAACAACCCCCTTTAAAATTAAATGTACCTTCTCCCTGTACCAGATGGTGAGCTTCTAGAAGCCAGCAAGTGAGTCACTGATTTATTTTTATGTCTTTGGTCCACCAGTGTCTGGCACAATGTTCTTGGTTATGAAATATCTGATGAAGAATCAAGGAAATTGGGATATTTTGTGCACTCAATGCAGTTTTATTTCATATTTATGTTTCTACTATTTATCAAGGAGAAATACATTTTCAATAACTCTGAAAAAATCAACTTCCACCACTAATAGACATGTTAAAATAATTTGCCTGACCAAATGATTTTACAAATACTTGTAAAAAAACATTTTTTACTTTGCCACAGACTCCAAAAGAGTTGAAATGAAGCATTTTTCAATTAAGTATATGCTATTAGGAGCACAAAAAATAGTGATATGATTTTATTATATTAGATACTAGACGATTATCTTTTAAGCATGTTAGCATAAAAAAATGTACTTCTTACTGTTCCTGCTTAAGAATACACGGAAGAACTGAACAAAAAAGATCTTCA
>SJYC01042227.1:0-10281 GCA_006408675.1 Madoqua kirkii | reverse complement strand
CTGAGCTTCTGTCTGCTAGTTCTATTGTTACTGAGAGAGGAATGTCAAATTCTCTAATCATAATCACGGATTTACATGTATCTCTTTTCAGTTCTTTCAGTTTTTGTTTCATGTAATCTGAAACTCCAGTGTAATACAGTAAACATTTTGAATTCCTTTGCCTTATCGTGTGAACTGATCCTTTTATCAATGGTCGATATTTTTTTTTATCCCCTGGAAATTTTGTTCTGAGGTTTACTTTGTTTGATATTAATATTGACTTTTAATTCATATTAAAAAGTAAGTAATCAACTTACTTTTGATTAGTGCTTGTAACCTATGTATATCATTATACTTGAAGTGAGTCTACTGTGGACTGGAGTTGATTCATTATTTTCTGACCATGGTGACTAGTGTGCTGAGACTACCATGTTGAACGGCACAGTTGTAGAATGAATGATGTAAAAGCAGTTATGGATTTCCTTGAGACTTTACTACTTGAGTTCTCTGGGAGGTAGAATATGAGTAGTGGTCAAATTATTTATCACGTTCTACCAGGGGATGACAGAGATTCTTTATATAACAGAGAAAAAAGATTTAAAAACATGAAACAAACTCCATGATTTTCATAATATCAGGTTTATAACAAGAGACATTAAAATTTCTGTTATTTTTAACTTTGAAGAATATATAAATCATATAAAAAAGCAAGAAAGTTTGCATTATTCATTTGCATCACCAGGGGAAAATGTTCATTTGAAAATTTGCTATTAAAGCAGTCATCTAAATGACTAGATTTTGATGTAACTTGGAGCAGAATAAACCATCCAGTATTTTAATGGGTAAGATTTCAGTAATTTCCTGGTTGTTTCATCTGAAGCACAAATCTGTAAATAAAAAATAAAATAGGCAATGAGTATTTCTGTGCCATAATTTTGAACTTCAGCTTTGTTTCACATTGAAACTTTGTTTACAAAGGGAATTGGTAATCAAAGGCACATGCTGTCACACTTCCAGCTTCTGAACCCGTATTTCTTATAAAATCATTATTTTTTTCCTAGCCAACTGCAAGATGACCAGAAAACATGATGGATGATGGAATTCATCTTTATTTTTAGGATGTCACTAAAATGCTTTTTCCAATATTTTGTGTCAGAACTTTGCTACCACGTTATGTTGAAGATTAAGATTGAAGGATAACTCTTAAATAATGACTGTGATATATTCTCAGTAGTTAACCCCCTTGGGAATTGATGGTAAACCCAATTAAGCTGAATGTCAGGCTATAATTCCAGGCATTCTTAGAGAACTTTATATTTATGACTATATGTGTGTTCTTTAACTCTAGATATAACAAAATATTTTTCTCTCGCCACTTAGGAAATTCCTAGTTTTAGACGTTCTGTCCTAGAAACAGGGGTGAAGACCAAACATCCTTTTCTTTTTTAAATCACAAAACCACACCATCAGGTGGTGGTTGTAGGCTCTTAGGACACTGCCTGCTAAGTCGTGTCAGTTGTGTTGGCTCTTTTGAGATCCTATGGACTATAGTCCACCAGGCTCCTCTGTCTATGGGATTCTTCAGGCTAGAATACTGGAGTGGGTTGCCATGCCCTTCTCCAGGGGATCATCTTGACCCAGCAATTGGACCCGTGTCTCCTGTGGCTCCTGCATTGCAGGGGGATTCTTTACTGTTGAACCACCAGGGAAGCCCCCTTAGAACACTAACAGTCCTCCAAAATGCACGTGCAATATATTGTTCGGTCAGGATATTTGTATTCTGATGTCAGTTTATTCCTCTAGTATGAAAGCAGTAAATCATGTAAATTTCAGAATTTGCCTCATTCACTGAGTCCTCACATGGAAGTACAGCCTGCTGATATGTATACAGCTGTCTCTCCATTGCCATGGGGGACTGGTTCTTTGGTTCTAGGACCATTGTGAATGCTAAAATCTGTGGATGCTCAAGTCCCTTAAATAAAATGGTGTAGTGTTTGCATATCCTGCACACATCCTGCTGTATACCTGAAATAAGTAACCTGTAGATTACTTATAATACCTAATACACTGTAAATGCTATATAAATTCTTCTACAAAGCTAATCAAGTCTTGCTTTTGAGGACTTTTTTGAACTTTGAGGGAGTGGGATTTATTTGATCTGTATTTGGTTGAGTCTGTGGAGGTGGAACTCATGGATATAGAGGGCTGACTGTACACAGAAAAGACACTAGAAAGTTGGAGACTTTTACACAGTGTGAGAAGGAAGATCTCTTCCACATTGCTATAGTGTCTCTTTGATCTCAAAATCAAGAAAGCTCTGCACTTCTCTTTTGGTAGGTTATAGGCAGGTTAGTATGGACTCTGACGTTATAGGGAGGTTTAAGAAGACAGAAATGACAGATAAAAGACTGAAATGGTATGGACCTAACAGAAGCAGAAGATATTAAGAAGAGGTGGCAAGAATACACAGAAGAACTGTACTGAAAAGATCTTCACGGCCAAGATAATCATGATGGTGTGATCACTCACCTAGAGCTAGACATCCTGGAATGTGAAGTCAAGTGGGCCTTAGAAAGCATCACTACAAACAAAGCTAGTGGAGGTGACGGAATTCCAGTTTAGCTATTCCAAATCCTGAAAGATGACACTGTGAAAGTGCTGCACTCAATATGCCAGCACATTTGGAAAACTCAGTGGTGGCCACAGGACTGGAAAAGGTCAGTTTTCATTCCAATCCCAAAGAAAGGCAATGCCAAAGAATGCTCAAACTACTGCACAATTGCACTCATCTCACATGCTAGTAAAGTAATGCTCAAAATTCTCCAAGCAAGGCTTCAGCAACACCTGAACCATGAACTTCCAGATGTTCAAGCTGGTTTTAGAAAAGGCAGAGGAAGCAGAGATCAAATTGCCATCATCTGCTGGATCATGGAAAAAGCAAGAGAGTTCCAGAGAAACATCTATTTCTGCTTTATTGACTTTGCCAAAGCCTTTGACTGTGTGGATCACAATAAACTGTGGAAAATTCTGAAAGAGATGGGAATACCGGACCACCTGACCTGCCTCTTGAGAAATCTATATGCAGGTCAGGAAGCAACAGTTAGAACTGGACATGGAACAACAGACTAGTTCCAAATAGGAAAAGGAGTACTTCAAGGCTGTATATTGTCACCCTGCCTATTTAACTTCTGTGCAAAGTACATCATGAGAAACGCTGGAATGGAAAAAGCTCAAGCTGGAATCCAGATTGCTGGGAGAAATATGAATAACCTCAGACATGCAGATGACACCACCCTTATGGCAGAAAGTGAAGAGGAATTAAAGAGCTTCTTGATGAAAGTGAAAGAGGAGAGTGAAAAAGTTGGCTTAAAGCTCAACATTCAAAAAACGAAGATCATGGCATCCAGTCCCATCACTTCATGGGAAATAGATGGGGAAACAGTAGAAACAGTGTCAAACTGTTGTTTTGGGCTCCAAAATCACTGCAGATGGTGAATGCAGCCATGAAATTAAAAGATACTTACTCCTTGGAAGGAAAGTTATGACCAACCTAAACAGCATATTAAAAAACAGAGACATTACTTTGTCAACAAAACTCTGTCTAGTCAAAGCTATGGTTTTTCCTGTGGTCATGTATGGATGTGAGAATTGGACTGTGAAGAAAGCTGAGCATCAAAGAATTGATGCTTTTGAACTGTGGTGCTGGAGAAGACTCTTGAGAGTCCCTTGGACTGCAAGGAGATCCAACCAGTCCATTCTAAAGGAGATCAACCCTGGATGTTCTTGGGAAGGAATGATGATAAAGCTGAAACTCTAGTACTTTGGCCACCTCATGTGAAGAGTTGACTCATTGGAAAAGACTCTGATGCTGGGACGGATTAGGGGCAGGAGGAGAAGGGGACGACAGAGGTTGAGATGGCTGGATGGCATCACTGACTTGATGGACATGAGTTTGAGTGAACTCCGGGAATTGGTGATGGACAGGGAGGCCTGGTGTGCTGCAGGTCATAGGGTTGCAAAGAGTCGGACACGACTGAGTGACTGAACTGAACTGAACTGAAGAAGACAGAAAGTTCAGGTCTAGACGCTTTGATGGCAAGTACAGCCAGCTGGTTGTGTGTTTTTGAGGGCTAAGGCAGGATGGACATTTTTGGAAAATCATTGGCCAGGGAAGCAAGGTAGGGCCCTAGTATAGGAGCCTGGTATTGGGTAAGAAAAGGAGACTTAGACCTAGGACAGAATAACAACATAATGACTTCTAGTAATCCAGCTACTAGAAGAAGGGCATAATATTCCAAAAACATATTTTTGAGTGTCTCTCCTGCTTTAGTTACTGAATAAGATAGGCAAAAAGTCTGCCCCTTTGGAACTGACTTTCTTGTGAAGAGGGACAGAAATTAAACAGGATGAACTTGTTTGAGTGCCATGAAAGTGATATACGTGTAGCCTTCAATATCGTGGTTGGGGACGTCCTTACTGAGAAGTTGTTACTTGAGAAGGATATAAGTTTAGAGGTTAGAGAGTGATTTAGGCAATCAGGTTGAGCTGCTTTTGGGGTTCTTAAGTGGTTCCAGCTTTGAGGATTAGGAACCCTGGTTCATGGAGTTAAGGAGTCCTGTTTATATCTATAACCATGAAGACGTGAAAGGACGAAGGAGTTCATTCGAGGCTCTGCACCTGGCCAGGTTGGGAGCTGATATCCCTCTGAACTGAAGGACTTGGAAAAAGTCTACCTTCAGAAGATCAGTAAGGTTAAGTCAGTAATTGGGATGAAAGGATGGGTAAGTCAGGAGGCCAGAAGCAAAATGAGTAGTCGGGCATCTGCCAAGATCACTTCCTGTGCTGAACTTCTGAAGTACTATCCAGGCTGATTTGTTGGCTCTGCCCACTAAGTAGACTTCCAGATGATAAAATACTCACATATTTGATGCAGGTTTTGACATGTGTGGGTTATATAAACTCCTTTCACAGAAGATCCACATGCTTGAGCCTGACCTGAGTAGGGTTGCCAGATGAGGAATGGGATGTCCAGATGAATTTGGATTTCAGATAAATAAGGAAAAGCCTTTTAGTATAAAGTATATCCCCAGTATTACTTGGGGTATGCTACAATATAATACTTATGTAAGTTTATTCATTATTTTTCTGAAACTCAAATTTAACTGAGCATTCTATGCTATTATGGTAAATCTGGCAACCCTCAATTTGAAGCTCATCTGGAAGTCCAGATCCTGGATGGACCAGCCTTTCGGGTGGGTGGTAGAAGCTGAGATCCCCTTCTTCTTTAGCAGCATTTGGCTTTTAGGAATGTTAACATTCTTTATGTCTGGGGTCCTAAAGTGGATACTTAACATACATTTTAGTAAACCCTACTTTTCACAGCAGTGGTGTGAATACCTGGTCAGTGATGAACTGTATTCCCCTAGAGCAGCATTTGGGCTTCTCTGGTAGCTCAAGCTGGTAAAGCATCTGCCTGCAATGCAAGAGACCCTGGGTTGATTCTTGGGTTGGGAAGGTCCCCTGGGGAAGGGAATGGCTACCCACTCCAGTATTCTTGGGCTTCCCTGGTGACTCAATTGGTAAAGAATCTGTCTGTCATGCAGGGGACCTGGGCTGGATCCCTGTGTTGGGAACATCCCTTGGAGAAGGCCATGGCAACCCACTTCAAATTCTGGCCTGGAGAATCCCCATGGATAGAAAAGCCTGGCGAACTGCAGTCCATGGGGTTGCAAAGAGTCCAACAGGACCAAGTGACTAACCACAGCACAGCGCAGAGCAGCATTTAACCTTTCACATCACAGAACTGATGTAGGAAGTATAAGTTCATAGGAGTCTTGAACCAGGCCTACTGAGTCTCTGTCTTCTGTAGTGGGTTCTAAAGCATGTCTGCAGAAATCTGGGGCTCCTTGGTATCCATCTGGACAACTACTGCTTTAGCATAGAATTAGCTGAAATGATCATGTGAGTATTAAGGAAAAAATCCCTCTCCACTGTGTTTGGAATCAAGCATTCTAAGTACTCAGTGGATATGAGAGAATTTAAAGGGATGAGATACTTTTTTTCTAAAGAAAATGAATATTAAAGATATATATTTAACTTCTATGCAGAGTACATCATGAGAAACACTGGACTGGAAGAAACACAAGCTGGAATCAAGATTTCTGGGAGAAATATCAATCACCTCAGATATGCAGATGACATCACCTTATGGCAGAAAGTGAAGAGGAACTAAAAAGCCTCTTGATGAAAGTGAAAGAGGAAAGCGAAAAATTTGGCTTAAACTCAACATTCAGAAAACGAAGATCGTGGCATCCGGTCCTATCACTTCATGGGAAATAGATGAGGAAACAGTGGAAACAGTGTCAGACTTTATTTTGGGGGCCTCCAAAATCACTGCAGATGGTGACTGCAGCCATCAAATTAAAAGATGCTTTGTCCTTAAAAGAAAAGTTATGGCCAACCTCAATAGTATATTCAAAAGCAGAGACATTACTTTGCCAACTAAGGTCTGTCTAGTCAAGGCTATGATTTTTCCTGTGGTCATGTATGAATGTGAGAGTTGGACTGTGAAGAAGGCTAATGCCAAAGAATTGATGCTTTTGAACTGTGGTGTTGGAGAAGACTCTTGAGAGACCCTTGGACTGCAAGGAGATCCAACCAGTCCATTCTGAAGGAGATCAACCCTGGGATTTCTTTGGAAGGAATGATGCTAAAGCTGAAACTCCAGTACTTCGGCCACCTCATGCGAAGAGCTGACTCATTGGAAAAGACTATTTTTTTTTTTTTTTGCTGTAATGCTTTCCATAATGCCCAAGTTATTTTTTAATATGGAATTAGGCTCTATTTTTATTCCCACTACAAAAGATGTAACATGCCTTTTTATTTGCTTTTTGATTAAACTCTGACCAGTTTTGAAGATCTGCAGATAATTACTGAAGGAATCATAGGTCAGTTAAGAATACTGAAATACATTCAGACAATACATATGGTATTTCAATTAACTTTCCTATGAATTTCTCTCAGTTCTTTTCTTTGTACTATTGTCATTGTTGGATAATTTAACATCCATATGAGCATGCTTAATTATAGTTGGCTTCAGAGTGGGCAAGGTCACAAGGAAAATGCCGTCATGAGAGGTCAGATTATAACTGTGATTCTTAGAATTCGCTTTGAGAATGATCTGTTAAAACCAATTGTGCTCCTAAATAAGGGATACCATCTTTATTTCTGACTTATTTTCAAGTAAAGATGCTATGTAGATTTGGTGTGTCATATTTTATCACAGAGTAGGTCTTGAAAGTCCTAGTTCAGGCAAAACTCAATGCTAGAGAGTCTAAAAGCTAGTCCTAGACTTCCTGCATCAGCATCCCTCCCCCTTACCTTTCTATCTTTCCTACTTTGTCCCTTTCTTTTCCTTGTCTTCTTCCCCTTTCTCCCTTGCTCCCTAAATGATCTTTCCATTTCGATAGAATGTCCTCTTTCCTTCCACCCAAGATAAATATCCCAGGGACTTGACTTTATCCTTTGCATTATTGGCAATTGGAGTGGGTGGGTAGATTTGGCAAATAAGATGCTTTATGTCTGGGTTTGAATTGCAAATGAAAGTGAAAGTCACTCAGTCATGTACGACTCTTTGTGATTCCATGGACTATACAGTCCATGGAATTCTCCAGGCAAGAATACTGGAGTGGGTAGTCTTTTCCTTCTCCAGAGAATCTTCCTACCCCAAGTTAGTGGCCAAAGAATCAGGGACAGATTAACAGAGTTGACCTAGGTGGGAACAAGCAGTGTCCAGGGCCATATCCCGGGGCAGCCTGAACCAGGGTACCAGAGGCCACGTTCAGTGTCCAGGGCCAGCCACGGTGGCCGCCATGGCTCAGCAGAGGAACACTGGCATGATTTTCACTGTGTTCTTGGCCAACCAGTGTTCTGTGGTTTCTGCTTATTTTCTGAGTGTGTTTTCCAAAACTTCTTGGAAATTCTATGTGCTCTCCAACATCTTTCCAATAGATTTCTTTTATGCTTATACACCCCTCTCCAGTACTCTTGCCTAAATCCCATGGATGGAGAAGCCTGGTGGGCTGCAGTCCATGGGGTCACTAAGAGTTGGGCATGACCGAGTGACTTCACTTTCACTTTTCACTTTCATGCATTGGAGAAGGAAGTGGCAACCCACTCCAGTGTTCTTGCTTGGGGAATCCCAGGGACAGGGGAGCCTAGTGGGCTGCTATCTGTGGGGTCACACAGAGTCAGACACGACTGAAGCGACTTAGCAGCAGCAGCATACTTATACCAGCAGGAGTTATTCCTGGTATTTGTTGATTGCCATGATGCTGGGGGTTCATAGCACCCTTTCTGTATGGCTTCTGTGTCATTACTCCTGTTTCTCCCCCAAGGGTGTTTTATCCTTCCCCTTTTCCTCTCACTTGTAAATGTCGGCTTTCTTTAGTATACTCTCCTAAATTTTATTTTTCTCTCTTTCTGGACAATCTTTCTTGACTATCTCCTCTGTACATGTACCTTCTCAGCCTGTATTAGAGTCAGACATGACTGGATGACTTTCACTTCCACTGACCTGCATCTTCGGAGCAGGCTTTCCTTAGGACTGCAGCTCTTGTGTCTAGCTGCCTGCTAGACATTGCTCACACAGACAGTCCCGAGGTTTAGTAATGAGTCTGAATTCATCACCCAGCTCTCTAGACCTCTTCTGCCTCCTAAATCATCATCACAGTAAATTACCCAACATTCAGAAGGATCATGAAAGCTTTCTCCATTTTTTATCTTGGCCGCTACCTTATTTCAGGCCCTAAATGCTTACGATACAAATTCTATCAGTAATTCCCTAACAGGTTTTCCTCCCTGTGAGTCTTAGCCATTTTCTACGTTGCTTCCAGAATCAGCTTTCTAAAGCCTAACTCTAATTGTGTAAGTTTTGCATTAAGAATCTTAAGCACCCACCCGTCTTCCAGCATATTCTGATTAAAATACAGATTTATGGCCTTCAAGGCTCTCTCCAACTTGATTTCTGGTGTAATTTCTAGCTCACCCCTCACCTCTGTGCCCACCATAAGCTCCTACCACCACCCACCAAGTGTGAAGAGTTCATATCTCTGTGCCATTGCTTATTCTATTGCGTCTATTTCCTCATTTTTCTTTATGAAAATCTCACGGTACAGACCTCCCGGCAAACATAAAAATGCAAAGACATGACAGAGAAATATATTTTGAATGTAAATAATTATTCAGTTTTCTCCTTGCTTTGCCTTTGCAGAGTGCTTGTACCCTCTGCTGAGCCTCTGTCAGGAATCCCTTCAACGGACTTGGAGATCCTGTGTGAATTTTCTGTGACTGAAGAAAAGGCTGTGCTAGTCAAAGTTTAAATGCTATTTTCTTTCATTCCTTTTTTCTTTATTTTATACATTCATTTTCTGTGTGTCTGTGTTAGTCACTCAGTCAGGCCAGACTCTTTGAGCCCATGGACTGTAGCCCACCAGGCTCCTCTGTCCATGGGATTCTCCAGGCAAAAATACTGCAGAGGGTTGCCAGTTCCTTATCCAGGGGATCTTTCTGACCCAGGGATCAAACCTGAGTCTCCCACATTTTAGGCAGATTCTTTGTTGTCTGAGCCACCAGAGAAGCCCATTCATTCTACAACTATTTCATGAAGAGCTACTAAGTACTGGACACTATTCTAGGCCCTGAAGGATAAGCTACTTGCCTTTGGAGGTTATAGATTAGTGAAGAAACAGTATTAATCAAATACAGTGAGATAAAAGTGACATCTGTGCTGAGCACTAAGAAGAGCTGCGACCCCATAGATAGCAGCCCACTAGGCTCCCCCATCCCGGGGATTCTCCATGCAAGAACACTGGAGTGGGTTGCCATTTCCTTCTCCAATGCATGGAAGTGAAAAGTGAAAGTGAAGTCACTCAGTCATGTCCGACTCTTTACGACCCCATGGACTGCAGCCTACCAGGCTCCTCCATCCATGGGATTTTCCAAGAGTACTGGAGTGGGGTGCCATTGCCTTCTCCGGTCTTATTTGCTAAATGCAACCAAATATGACTTTGCTGGAGAAGGCAATGGCACTCCACTCCAGTACGCTTGCCTGGAAAATCCCATGGACGGAGGAGCCTAGAAGGCTGCAGTCCATGCGGTCGCTGAGGGTTGGACACAACTAAGTGACTTCACTTTCACTTTTCACTTTCATGCATTGGAGAAGGAAATGGCAACCCACTCCAGTGTTCTTGCCTGGAGAATCCCAGGGATGGGGGAGCCTGGTGGGCTGCCGTCTATGGGGTC
>SJYC01042226.1:0-19047 GCA_006408675.1 Madoqua kirkii | reverse complement strand
TCACTTTTCACTTTCATGCATTGGAGAAGGAAATGGCAACCCACTCCAGTGTTCTTGCCTGGAGAATCCCAGGGACGGGGGAGCCTGGTGGGCTGCCGTCTATGGGGTCGCACAGAGTCGGACACGACTGAAGTGACTTAGCAGCAGTTGCAGCAGCATGACTTTGCTAAAACACATACCTGTTCATACCACTTTTCTGCTTAAAAACCTTCCATGGCTCTCAGTTTTCTGGTGAAAGTCCTTTGGATGGTGTCAGAGCTCCTCACTTTTGGCCCCTGTCTGCGCTTCTGGTGTCACTGTACCCTCTTCAGAAGCATCCACTTTGCCTGCATATTGAGCTTCTTGGGAGCCCCCGACATGTACCTCTTGTTTATTGCCTCTGTTCCTTAGCACATGGTGTTCAAAAGTCAGAGCTGATTAGAAAAAGATATTTCACATAGAGAATCCAGCCAAAGACCCAGGGCACAATGGAGAGTCACAATAAACAATGTTTAGGACAGTATTCATACAGCATAAAAGAAATAAAGAATCAAAGAATTGTGCACTTAAAATTACTTTTGTAAGAAAGAGACTGTAAACCAGTTAGAGTGGGACACACAATTTCTACATGAGAGGATTAGAAGAATGGGGGAATTGGGAAGGATAAAGGAAAACTGTTTTTGGAAAGGGGAGTGACATGAACAGAGTTGTGGTTGGTTGTATCAGTAGATTGAGCTGCACAGAGAAAAGCTAATAGCTTAGGGGTCAGTTAGGGTAGTTTAGGGCCACTGATTAGGGGACAGACAACGGTTCATCCTTAAAGGTGGTAATGAAGTGTGTTTTCATATCCCACTGAATAAACTAATTATTTGAGTTTTCCCTTTTAAAAGTGCATCAGTTTGAAACCTGCTACTGTTTATCCAATATACATGTATAGACATTATAAATTGGATGGGAATTTATCACTTAATTTAAAATTGATAAACATTTGATCATATGTTGTTTAATCTACACACATAATGCACCCATTGCTTACTGTCTTGAAGCATTAGGAATATTGACATTGATATTTAAGAATCTAATGAAGAGGATAAAATTCTAATATATCTGCAATTTAGTTTAAAATAATTTGTGACAAAGCTGTAATTTGGCAACCATCTAATGAAAATTCTTATGTAGTGAAGCAAGATCTTATTTAAAAAAAAAAGATAGTGGTAATCATATTCCTTTTACGATTTCCTTTGTTGGGAATGAAGCCTATTTTCAGCCTCAGTGTGTTACTTGCCCATTACATTCTGAGATGGTATCTTACAGTCAAACTCAAAAACAGCTGAATTTTTTAAAGGCAAGGACCTAAATAAAGACAGCATTTTAGAATTTGTTTTTAATATTGAAACACAACCAAATTTCAATGCATATTTTAATATATACTCCTGACCTAAACCTTAGCAGAACTCCTAGAGGTGAGTGAAGAACTAACTTATGATTCATTTCCCTGGAACTGAGATCAACTATGCGCTTGGATCAAGACATATTAAACTGGGTTTATGCCTGAGAGTGCTTCCCCAGTGGCTCTGCAGTAAAGAATCTGCCTGAAGTGAAAATGTGGGTTCAGTCCCTGGGTCAGGAAGATCCCCTGGAGAAGTAAATGGCAATCTACTCTAGTCTTCTTGCCTGGAAAATTCCAAGGATAGAGGAGCCTGGTGGACTACAGTCCATGGGGTTGCAAAGGTCGGACACGACTTAGTGACTAAACAACAAGAACTTGCCGAATAATTTGTGTCTTGTGCTCTGTGGTGTGTTGATGACCTTGACAGAGAAGGTGTTACTGTGGGCCAGGTTCATACTCAGTGAGCCTATCTACAGTAGTGCTATGCCTCCAGCCTTGACCTTCCTGGAGGAAATAGTTATCTTTCAGAAGGTGTGATGTAAGTCTCAATCAAATATCAGCAAAGCTAGGCTCCCAGGTACAGGCCTTTCCATACCCTAGGGGGTATTGGTGATTACTCTGCTGTGCATTGTGACTGTCCTGGCTTCCTTCGATACCCTTTGCTGTAGAAACACTGTTTGACTCATCCATGTTGTAGTTGGGTCAAGACTTTCCATCAATCTTAGACTACAATCCATATTGCCAGTAGAGTTGTTGAGCATTATAATGTCATTTAAAAACATCTAGATTGAATCATCCATGCTTTCTCCTAAATAATTAGCTTAAAGTAAATTTAATGGTGTGTGTTATTTGTTAAATAATACGTAAAGGTTCATCTTCATATTTTGAAATTTTAAGTGCCTTAAAATCAATGTATTTATCTAAGATAAAAATATGCCAAGCAAAAGTGGTTGTTTAAAGTTCTGTAGGGACAGACAAGAATTATTTAGAATGTGGAAGTGTTTATAATGCAAAAAAGTTGGGAAATGTTGACTCAAGGGGAAAGCAATGCTGTTCTGAGCTACACTGTTCTTGGTCAGAAATGAAAGGAGAACAAGAAGAAGAGAGACGGTTTCAACATTTCCCAGTGTCACAAGCACCTAATGGAACATCCAAGGAATGATTCTGCACTGGTAATTCATGAGATTAGACTCAATAATTCTTGCATATATTTTCTCTATGGAAGCAAAGCTAATTGCAAAATTATCACTGTGTACACAGCCTGACTGAGGGAGAAGCTGGGTCTTATTCTGATGGGTGAGGCCTTGCTCAGTAAATCTTTAATCCAATTTTCTATTGATGGGTGGGGCTGTGTTCCCTCCCTGTTATTTGACCTAAGGCCAAACTATGGTGGAGGTAATGAAGATAATGGCGACCTCCTTCAAAAGGTCCCATGCATGCACTGCTGTACTGAGTGCCCTGACCCTGCAGCAGGCCACCAATGACCCATGCCTCTGCTGGAGACTATTGGGCACTCACGGGCAAGTCTGAGTCAGTCTCTTCTGGGGTCATTGCTCCTTTTTCCTGGGTCCTGGTGCACACAATGTTTTGTTTGTACCCTCCAAGAGTCTGTTTCCTGAGTCCTGTGTAAGTTCTGACAGCTCTAAGGTGGTATTAATGGCAACCTCCTCCAAGAGGGCTTATGTCATACCCATGTCTGCTGCAGCCAGAGCCCCTGCACCTATGGCAGGCCACTACTGAACTGTACCTCTGTAGGAGACACTCAAACACAGTTCTGGCTCAGTCTTGGTGGGGTCTCTATGTCCTGGTATGCACAAGGTTTGTTTGAACCCTCCAAGCATCTCTAGTGGGTATGGGGTTTGATTTTAAATGCAATTTCTCCCCTCCTACCATCTTGTTAGGGCTTTTCCTTTGCCCTTGTGTGTGTGGTATCTTGTTTTGGTGGGATCCAACATTCTCCTGTCAATGGTTGTTCAGCAGCAAGTTGTAATTTTGGAGTTCTTGCAGGAGATGAGCACACATCCTTCTACTCCACCATCTTCCTATGTCACACAAAAGTCTGTCTAGTCAAAGCTATGGTTTTTCCAGTAGTCATGTATGGATGTGAGGGTTGGACTATAAGGAAGGCTGAGTGCTGAAGAATTGATGCTTTTGAACGGTTGTGTTGGAGAAGACTCTTGAGAGTCCCTTGGACTGCACGGAGATCCAACCAGTCCATCCTAGGGGAAATTAGTCTTGAATATTCACTGGAAGGACTGATGTGAAGCTGAAACTCCAATACTTTGGCCACCAGATGTGAAGAACTTACTCATTAGAAAAGGCCCTGATGCTGGAGAAAACTGAAGGTGGGAGGAGAAGGGGACGACAGAAGATGAGATGGTTGGACGGCATCACTGACTCGATGGACATGAGTTTGAGCAAGTTCTGGGAGTTGGTGACGGACAGGGAAGCTTGGCATACTGCAGTCCATGGGGTTGAAGAGTCGGACATGACTGAGTTACTGAACTGAACTGAACTGACATGGCTGATGCACACACAGCATAAATCTGCTCTTACATATCCAGTGTGCCTGCTGTCCTAAATGCAATTTCAATTTTAGATATTTGAAAGGAATAACCAGCTTTGATATATTGTTATTGATGTGTATTATCACAAATTATTTGCACCAAGGATAAGTATATCTCCAACCTTTATGCTTTTATCCATTTTTAATACTTTATGAAAGTTATGAAAAGTTTAATACTACCATTTTAAAATATGAATAAAACAAAGATGTATATGCCTGAGTATTAAGTTTCTTCAGTTGTGTCTGACTCTTTGTGACCCCATGCATCCCTCTCCATGGGATTCTCCAGGCAGGAATACTGGTTGCCATGCCCTCCTCCAGGGGATCTTCCCTACCCAGGGATCAAACTGGCATCTCCTGCATTGGCAGATGGGTTCTTTACCACTAGTGCTACCTGGGAAGCCCTAAAATGAAGATACCAGTTAACAAAAGAACATCTTGAAAGGTTAAACTTTATATTTTTTAGGACTGTATAAATTGGCCTTTCAGAATAGACAGATCAGAAATTGGTAGTTGCGCCTCCGTGAAGACCTGAGAGGCTAATCAATAAATGGAACATTTTCACACTTTTGCTTCACTCAGAACTAGAGATTCTATTTAAAATGCTCTTAGAAATTTTTTCCTTCCCCCCCACCCGGAAATAAGACCTAGATTGTAGAAAACACTGTAGCTAATGTTCAGTCTCTGAAAGTGAAAACCTCTCACTAAGGACAGTGTTATGAGATATATCGTATTTCCTGATGAGCAAAAAGCAGAGTTTTTACATTTAAGCTGGGAGAATGAGCAGTGGGTACTGGGAAGAGTGAGAAGAGGACAGCAACTAATGATCAAATATTTTAGTGACAAAATGTACCTGTTATAGTTGGACAGAGAAGTGAGAAACTATAAAAGCCATTAGCCACTTAAAATTAACATCCCTTCTAAATCTGCAGAAGGAGCTAAAAGAGTGAAAAGCCTGATTCCATCTTTCCAAGTAGAATATTTCCCTTTGGAGGGGATTTCAAAGTTCAGAATCAATCTGGAAACCAACCCTGGCCTGTAGTTTCATGGGGCAGAGAGGAAGGTGGTGGGAGTAGAACGTGGCATGTTTGCAGTGCCCCCTGATATTAAGTGGAATGATACCCAGGCTTATCTTGTTGTTGTTGTTCAGCTGCTCAGTTGTGTCTGAGTCTTTCTGACCCATGGACTGCAACATGCCAGGCTTCCCTGTCCTTCACTGTCTCCCAGAGTTTGTTCAAACTCATGTCCATTGATTTGGTGATGCCATTTAACCATCTCATTCTCTGTCCCCTTCTCCTGCCCTCAATCTTTCCCAACATCAGGGTCTTTTCCAATGAGTCTGCTCTTTGCATCCAAAGTATTGGAGCTTCAGCTTTGGCATCAGTCCTTTCAATGAAATCAGGGTTGATTTCCTTTAGGATTGACAGGTCTGATCTGCTTGCTGTCCTAGGGACTCTCAAGAATTTTCTCCAGGACCACAATGGACTTTTATTGGCAAAGTGAGTCATTTAAGTCTGGTGGGGTCGCACAGAGTTGGACAAGACTGAAGTGACTTAGCAGCAGCAGCAGCATACATCAGATTTGTTTCCCCGATGGCTCAGTGGGTATAGAATCCACCTACAATGCAGGAGACACAGCAGACGATGGTTCGATCCCTGGGCCAGGAAGAATCCCTGGAGGAGGAAATGGCAACCCTCTCCACTATTCTTGCCTGGAGAATCCAGTGAACAGAGGAGCCTGACAGGCTACAGTCCAAAAGGTCCCAAAGAGTCAGGCACAGCTGAGCAACTAAGCACGCACACAAACCTCAGCTTGCTTTAGCACTAACTGAACTTTTGATCAGTATAGCAGACTGATCATACGTGGTTTTGATTGCCCACACTAAAAGCATAAATACTGGATAAAATATTTCAGAACATGTGTTTAAGCCATAGGACATAATGAAGTTTAAAAGAAAGATAGGGAGATTTCTAGGTGCCAGAAATGAAGTAGGACTCTGGTGGTAAAGGAGTTGAGTCCAAATGATTCATTTATCAGATGGGTGGTAGGAGGGGTGGAACCTTTAGAGGAGACTGGAAATCTTTGCTCACCAGCTTGGCATTGTAACTGAAAGTGAGCTGTCTACTCTAGGCTAGTAGAGTGGGAAAAAGACACTGGAACACCAAGCCTTCCCTATGTGGACGTAGGGCACATGTATGTTTCACATGGCCCTGCTCTGGGGACTCCAGAGACATTTGATCTTGCAATCCAATATCAGCTCCATAAGAGTTTCTAGCAAATTTCATTTTCCCTCTACTCTCTGAGATGTGCCTTTTAACCTATACCTTTCTGACTGTCTTCAACCTTTTTTTAAAAAAGTCATGTGGCTCCAACTCTATCAAAATCTTTTCTTGGACAATCTGTGACCATTATCACTTCAGATATTGTTTCTATCCTGTTCTCTTCCCCTGGTTTTGACTGATTTTAATTCTGAGGTCCTGAGGAACCACACATATTCTCAAATAAGAGAATAATTTGGGCAGCAGCTGCCAAAGAAACCCGGAAATACTCAGGCTCAAAATAAAACACGTCTGTCTGTGACTGAGAAGAAAAAACTTTTGAAATAATGATAGCAATGATAATGATAAAGTTACAGGGCTTTAACTTTAGAACTTTTGATTTTAGCTTCTTTGAACTTTTACTTGCAAGGACAAGAAAATTTTATCTTGTACTATAATGACTTTGGACATTAAACTCACAAATGCAAGGCAATTTGATTTTGGATTGAATTACTTTAGACTTTAAATCCTGTGGACTTTAACTTGTAAGGGAATTTAATTTGGGGACATTAATGTCTCTTTAGGAAATTACAAAGGAATGTAATTTGTATTCAAATTTATGTCTCTTATATGTGTTGGCATTTAAAAAAAATGCCATATATTGATGTTGTTATTCAATTTCTTTGCAAAACCTTTGATGACTTATGTTGGATATGGCCAGACATAATTTGGAATGAGAAATTTAGACATAATGTGGCCTTAGAGTTAATTTAATTGGTGACTATTTTCAGAACCTTTCAGGGGCAAATTCAGTGCTATCTGCTGGCATTATCTGGAGGATCCACAAGACAACCATAACTAGTATTAGAGGACAGAGATTGTGAAGAAGAAGGCAATGGCATCCCAAACCAGTACTCTTGCCTGGAAAAATCCCATGGAGGGAGGAGCCTGGTAGGCTGCAGTCCATGGGGCTGCAAAGAGTCAGATTCGACTGAGCGACTTCACTCTCACTTTTCACTTTCATGCATTGGAGAAGGAAATGGCAACCCACTCCAGTGTTCTTGCCTGGAGAATCCCAGGGATGGGGGAGCCTGGTGGGCTGCCATCTATGGGGTTGCACAGAGTTGGACATGACTGAAGTGACTTAGCAGATTGTGAAGGTGGATCAGAACTGCCGTGATGGATTTCTTATCTCCTGTCAGAAAGGAATAATACTGTCCTGGTTGACCATAGGCTTGACAGTTAAACTCAATGGGTTAATAGAACAAACAGCTATAGATTATGCGGGGGAAATACCTCTCAACTTCTTAGGTCACCAGCACTTCTCTAGATGAACTCTCCTGGTGTTTATCCTCATGGAAAGGAAGGAGGTTCCTGAGAGTAACTGACAATCTTGGGTGTGACCTTCTTGATTGGGCAGAGCTGATCTGTTACTGTGTGTTCTGTTTTCTCTTCTGTTTCTAGAAGAGGTTTCTAGACCACAGTCTAGACCCTTGTGGTCCATGCACCCACATCCAAAATTTCCCTCTGGTGATTTTCTCAAGTTTTAGACTTGCAGAGGGTCTTGGTGAGCCATTTTTGTTCTATAGGCTAAGCCACATTCTCCAAATACTTGTCTGTGATTAAAAGTGATATTTTGATTTGCATTTGTTTAGCTCTTAATGTGTTTAGAATTTGTGCAAGAAAGAGAGGGGTGTTATATACTGGACACACTGAGATGCCAACTCTTGATCTTGACTTTGTTGAGCCCTGGTCTTCTGGCCTGATTTTCTAACTTGATCTACTGCCCACAAATAGATAAATTTTTCTATAGTATATCGTCTGCCAATTGTCCTTATAACCATCCTAGTATCAGTAATGTAGAAATAGCTGTACTATATTTATTTGAAATGAGGTTTAGTGAAAATTACTTAGGAAATATTGACAGTAAGGTGAAATAATGTATTTGGCTCATGTAAATGGATGAAACAAATTTCGATAGGATGGATTTGCAACCATTCATGTGTTAGACATTGTGTAAATAAAACATTTACCTGTCCGGGTTGAATTTTTCACTTTTCATCCAAAAGTTTGTGTCATATAGAAGGAGTAAAAGAACATTGGATTAAATTCCAGCAATGACCGTGATTGTAAATTCTCATATCTCTAATCTAAATTCATCCTAGGAATCTGCCCACTCACTGAGGTTATTGCTTTCTGGTTTGCTTTTGATCAACTTTTATTACTTCAAAGGATGTCTGCATCCAAACTTCATAGATAGCAAGTTCCACATAAAATATATATAACTATAGTTCTTAATGCTCTTTTGTGGCTTCTTATTTCCTTTCAATAAGGAAACAAGAAAACAGGGTTTTTTTTTTTTTTTTTTTTTTTAAGAAAAATCTTTGTACATCAACTAAAAGACTTCTTTATTCATTTATTTTGTTTTTAACTGCTGGGTCTTGATTGCAGCGAGCGGGCTGCTCTTTGTTGCGGTGCGTGGGTTTCTTATGACGGTAGCTTCTCTTGTCAACGAGCAGAGGCTCTAAGGCACGCAGACTTCAGAAGTTGCAGCCCACGGGCTCAGTACTCGTGGCACGTGGCCTGGGTAGTTGTGGCAAATGGGCCCAGTACTTGTGGCATGTGGACTCAGTACTTGTGGCACGTGGACTCAGTACTTGTGCCACACGAGCACAGTACTTGTGGCACGTGGACTCAGTACCTGGACTCAGTTGCCCCACAGCATGTGGAATCCTCGCAGGCCAGGGACAGAGCCGGTGTCCCCTGCCTTAGCAGGCAGATTTCCAGTCACCAGCCCACCGCGGAAGCCCCAGGGCGTTACCTTTTGCAGCAGTGGGATCCGAGACTCTGGAGGTGGCAGAAATCTGGGGGTGCAGCTCAGGGCCTGGAGGACGCACCCCCGTGCCCCACCATCGGCCTTCACCAGCTGACTATTAATAAATAAATAAATAAACAATGAATTTATTTGATACAGGTGACAATAATGAAAAATAAAATTAAGTAAAATCTAGTGACCAAATTATAAGTGGATATTTTTTGTCTTTGTTTTACTATGATTATGGACAACAGGTACTCAGTTGCAGAAATACTGGGTTTCTGAATTTCCTTCTTTTTAAGTGTTTCTTAAGACAGGGTGAAGCAGTTTTTAAGAGACTGTGTTTCATTATTCAGCTAACCACAAGCCTTCTTCATTCTTGAAAGAGTAGCAAATAGATTTTATATCTTTTGAGGTATCTGTGCAGGATTTATTTTTAAAGATGGAAAAAAATATTTCAAAGGCAAATATAATGCAAAAATTGGTAAATCTACTTCTCTTCCCAAGGGAAACTAAAAGCTTGAGAAACGCTTTGTTAGCTACTAGTTACGTTTTCAGCTATAAATAAGAAAATATAGATGAAAGAAGTATGATTTTGTTCATGCACATCATGAACAAAGTTACCATTTATTTGGGAAACATACCGTCTTTTGTTCAGGGCATGAATCTTATTACTGTACATATGTCTTTGTAAACACAGTGTCAGTATATCTAAGAGTGAGAAATGATTTTTTGTCCACAGTCTCAGATGAACAGCCCTCTCTTGATTTTCTTCATTTTAATGGGTTTTGAAACAATCAGTGTAAAGTGGATCACAGCTGTAACTGCCAAGATGCAATTTGGTAAAGGGGCTGTTTAGCTTTCATCTTGTAATCAGAGCTGACAATCTAAGAAACATAAAGATCTCATGTTTAGTGGATGGGTACTAATAAAAACCACCAACAGAGTTCAGACATCCATTTAAGGCATAAGTCCCTTTGGAGAACTGTTCAAGGCCAGCTTATCAGGTGGTAGGTTAATAGTGAACATTATTATGTACACACACCCGTACACACTAAGCATCTGTATTTTTTCTCCTTGAAACAGGGACAATATTACTTTATTCTTTTACATTATTTTTGGAAACATCTGAAAACTGAAACACACTGGAGTCACTACTGGCTTCCCAGTTTGCACAAACCAGTGTGAGCATGCCCTCTGAGCTCTGCTTCAGTGTAGGGAGGGATGAAGGCTTTTATTTTTAGTTGACATGTTCATTGAGAAATGACATAGTGACAAAAAAGAATAGAAATAGTGAATAGCATTTACTTAGAGTGATAAGGTTCTGAAAACAAGCAGGCCTTTAAAATACAAATTAAAAGAATAAATGCTTTACGATATTTAATTCCACATTGGGGTAGTAATGATAGCAATTATAACAGAAGTGACTAGTTGATACTTTTGGGTCAGATAAATCTAAATTTAAATCTAGGCTTAGCTGACTACTTGCTGTGTGATCCTCGGGTAAGCTACTTACCTTTCTTAATGTTTCTTTCTTCAACTATAAAACAAAAATAGAGTAAGTTGTTTTTTATTTTCCATGTGGGGCAAGGACTAAGACAATGCATATAAGCTTTTCAGCACTGTGCTTGGCACATAGCAAGAATTCAATTTTAGCTAAAATGATATTCACTACAGTAGTAAAAATACTGGTAATCAGAAGGAGCATGAAAGGGTTGGGAGGAGTACTCTGATTCTATGGGACAGCAAGATGGTGCGAGTGGCAAAGAATCCCCTGGCCAGTGGAGGAGATGTAAGAGACGTGGGATCCATCCCTGGGTTGGGAAGATCCCCTGGAGGAGGGCATGGCAACCCACTCCAGTATTCTTGCCTGGAGAATCCCATGGACAGAGGAGCCTGATGGGCTGCAGTCCATGGGGTCATAAGAGTTGGACATGACTGAAGCAACTTAGCAGGCGTGCAGCATACTTTAAGAAAATTTGGAATATAGCTATTGATTGCTTCAGCATTTCAACAGGCCTGTGGTGGAGCTCAGGATTATGGAATTTTACAAGCACCACAGTAATTCAACCTTATGTCCTTGGACCACACTCTGAGAAACACTGTTCTCGATTTGCTCCTTAAACTGTGACTCATAGACCAGCAGCCTCACCTCGCATGCAGCTTGTTAGAATGGCAGACTCTCAGGCTCCATCTCAGGCCTACCGAGTCAGAATTTGTGTTTTAAAACAGTGTCCAGTGGTTTGTGTACATGGTAAAGTTTGTGACACTCGGCCCTACATGCTCCTTGGTTCCTCAGGAACGCTCTGCAGATGTAGGACCACGACCCTCAGCTTCAGGGCGTCTCACGGCACCAGCGTTCATTTCTGTTCCCAGAGATGAAGGGTTTGATCAATGACCCAAGCCTTCCTGCTCTGGAATTCTTAGATTTAAAAAATTGTTCTAAGATCAGTTTCACCTCATATTGGTTCCTTTATCTTTCTTCAGCTTATTTATTTTCCCAAGCAGTTTTCATTGCCCTGAACTCCTTCAGTGTATACTTACTAACTTTTCAGAACAGAGACTTCATTGCTGATTTGATACTGTTCTTTGCACACGGTGAGGGCTAATTCCTTCACATTAATGACATCCCTCGTGCAGTTCAGAGCTCATTTCTCTTTTTCTTTATTCTCCTCTCTTCAAATGTTCTCCCCCTGTTTTACTATTTTATTTCTGCTTTCAAAAACAAAAAATGTTTTGAATATCTAAAAAACACCAAGCAAATAACCCCCCAAAGTGACTAAACAACCATTTAGCAAGTTTTTCCATAAGTGAGTTAGAGGAAGTCTAACAGAAATTGTATGCACTTGTCAATGAATCATCACTAATGAGCCCGAATGTCCCCATGTGCACAGAGCTGAGGTTGGGCAAACACATAAGAAGACAGCCTCTGCTGGCAAACCAGTGGGGATTCACATGTATAAACTCTAAAATTCTGTATACAAGTGTAAATGCAAAACCTGAAAATTAAAGTTCTAGGAAAATCTATCAAAATATTTCACCAAAACAGTTGCCCTCTCTCTTTGTGGTTTTATTTCCTTTTTTTTTTTTTTTTTGCCTTTTCTTTCTTTTTCATTCCTTCCCTTTTCCATTTTCTTCTCTCCACTTTCTTCTTTCTCTGCCTTGCCTTCTTTTTTTGTGTTTCATTTTAATCACGCTTAGTTTTTCCCTTACTAACTAACAGGTGCGGAAGGCATAGCATAGGTACAATATAAAGCAACTAATGAATACTGCATCTTGATTTTCAGGTACTTAATAGTAATAGGTTTATCATTCAGCATGCATGAAATCTGAATTGGGTGAAGTTAATCCTGAGGATATTCCCCAAAGGAAGAATTTTGTATTTTGCATTTTTAAGTTCTGTGTGTGATATTTCTGAGGATTAAGAGATGACTTTAAGGAGGAGTCCATAGTTCTGAATTGTAGCTGGTTTATTGCACTCAGGATCAATATCATCTCTCTACTCTTACTATTTTGGCAGCCATTTAATTTTTTTTTCTCAAAAGTATTGAAATAAGTTACAATATTTAACTTAAAATGACACACATGTCATTTACCTTTTTTAAAATATAAATTTATTTATTTTAATTGGAGGCTAATTACTTTACAATATTGTATTGATTTTGCCATACACTGACATGAATCTGCCATGGGTATACATGTGTTCCCCATCCTAAACCCCCTTCCCTCCTCCCTCCCCATCCCATCCCTTGGGTCATCCCAGTGCATCAGCCCCAAGCATCCTATATCATGAATCGAATCTGGACTGGTGATTCGTTTCATATATGATAATATACATGTTTCAATGCCATTCTCCCAAATCATCCCACCCTTGCCCTCTCCCACAGAGTCCAAAAGACTGTTCTATACCTTGTTGTTTTTATATTACAGCCTCTTTGTTCAAAGAACACAGTGTGGTCTCCGTACGGAAGTTTAGAATAGCTGGGAACATGGGGAACGACAATAAAAAAGGAGAGAAGTCCTTCAGGGAAAAGCAATATGGAAAATTAACAAAAGTGGTTTCATAGAAACAGATGGTGCTAAATTCTTGTTCTATGCAGACAGTGGAAAGGCAAATAGAATTTCCAGCTCTTGGGTGGTGTGTTAGGGCACATACTAGAATCTGGTAAAACTGGGAAACTTACCATGTTTCATTGATTCTAAAAACATATTTCCTTTTCACATTTTATCATCTCTAAATTGGAATAGCTCTGTCAATAGATGGTCAATTATTTAACTGGCAATAGTTCCTCCTCTGTCCTAGCAGGACATAAAATAAAGGTGTGGTTTACCTGGGGAAAGGAGTGGATACTCACTCCAGTATTCTTACACGTGGAGAATTTCGTGGACAAAGGAGCCTGGCGGGCCATAGTCCTTGGGATTGCAGAGAGCTGAACACGACTGACTATCACTTTCACTTCGGTTCAGTGAAGTACAGGTGTCAGGATGATTCCAGAGGTAACCTAGGCATACTCCAGCTCCTGTCCAAAGTATTGTGCTTGAGGATGGCAGTCATCCTTGTCTTGTTCTTGATCTTATAGAGACAGGTTTCAACTTTTCACCATTAACTATGAGGTATTATGAAAGTTTATTTTTATAGATCCCTGTATTGGATAGTTTTTTTTGTTCATCTATATTTACTCTCCACCCTTCTCTATGCCCAGAGGCTGATGTCTGGGGACAGCGTCAACCAGGCTCCCTTGCCCCATGCATTCCAGCGGAGTTCAAACAATAGCAGGTTGGGTGTTTAGTCCTGAGGCTC
This sequence comes from Madoqua kirkii, assembly GCA_006408675.1. Classification (NCBI taxonomy): domain Eukaryota; kingdom Metazoa; phylum Chordata; class Mammalia; order Artiodactyla; family Bovidae; genus Madoqua; species Madoqua kirkii. The sequence continues at coordinate 5,238 of SJYC01042226.1, read as the reverse complement.
CATCTTGCTGGGATCCCTACCCTGCGAGCCACAGTGCAGACAGGCAACTGTGCTATGTAAAGTGAATAAGAGCCAAGGGTCTGCTAATAGTGAGAATTTGGTAAGACTGTACCTGTTAGATGTACCTTCTAAAACATGTTTGTATTTTCTTTCCTTTTGTCTTTTACTACACATCTTGAATGTCATGGAGGGATTCCTTGATAGCTTAGTTGGTAAATAATCCTCTTGCAATGCAGGAGACCCTGGTTCAATTCCTGGGTAGGCAGGATCTGCTGGAGAAGGGATAGGCTACCCACTCCAGTATTCCTGTGCTTCCCTTGTGAACCAGCTTGTAAAGAATCTGCCTGCAATGCGAGACACTTGGATTTGATCCCTGGGTTGGAAGATCCGCTGGAGAAGGGAAAGGCTACCCACTCCAGTATTCTGGCCTGGAGAATTCCATGGACTGTATAGTCCATGGAGTCGCAGTCGGACACGACTGAGCAACTTTCACTTTCACTTGAATGTCATAAAGTGAGATAATGGTTCTTTGATTGCTGCAGAAACAAATGACGAAATCTCCTAGAATATCTTGCTGTGCTAGTTATAATTTGTGAAATTGTACTTTCTTGCTTTTTTTTTTCTCTATAGCACTTTAATTTCTCTTATGACATATTGTCTTATGTATTACAGTTTTTGCAGTCTATTTAAAAATTTTCCTCATATCCATAAGTTTTCTGAGGGCAGGTCTAAGGTCTTATTTTTCTTTACATGAATAGATATTCTTTAAATACATTATATTCTTTCCTTTTAATTGCTTTGCACAAATGTAATTTTGATAATCATGGAGAAAATTTACATTTCTGCTTACAAATTAAATATTTTATTTTTCCATAGTCACTTCAAATCTATATTCATAGGCATCAAGTTACTGTCATAGTGTAGATACAATTATATACTCTATTTTTTTCACTAATCATTACAGCATAAGCATTCTGTATCACAGCTAGTAGGTATACCAATGTTTACTTAGCCACTTCTCTAGTGTTTAATATTAGATATTTTCTATATTTTAGTTTTATAAATTGTGCTACAAGAAATGAATATTTTTTGAAGATATATTTTTGGGGAGATTACTTTGTGAAAATTAATTCTAAGATATGCAATGTATATACTATATATGAATATTATATTAGAGCTATTGAAATATTTAATAATTGTTTCATAAAATAAATAATGCATAGCAAAATGACTCTCATAATAGATAAACAGCAATAGTTTGCTGCAAGATGAATGAATGCAGTTCTGTTTGTCTTTATTACTGAAGTTTTATCAACAGCCTCTAAGGTTATCTGATTTCTCTATTAGTGCAGGCTGCCCACGTGTAAAATGTAACTACAAGAAAGATTTAAATCTTTATTGTATGCTAATATAGGAACATCGTAGGAAGAGATAAAATAGACCCACAGAAGAGAAAAAAAGTAAACCATTTGAGAAATGGAAAAACCAGAGTTTATTATGGTTCTTGAAGCAAGTCTTTGAGTTGCTTTCCTTTCCTTTTGATTTCTGAAAGCTGCATCCCAGTGAAGAATATTCCTGATCTTAGAGCCTGCCTAAGAAACAATTGTTCTTTCATAAAAATCACTTCCCAAAAGGCTGGGAACAGCAAATTTTTCTCTTTGTGCTGTTTGTGTTTTCCTTGCCTGTTTCTCCTTTGGTCTCTCTTCACTTTGTTAATGAAGAGTCATTAAGTGATAACAACTTGTTATAACTGAGAAGAGAAGAAAATAAAGGAGGGGCTTTTATCCACATTTGGGATAAAGAGAAAAGGAAATCAACAACTTACTCTGAGGAGGAGGTCTGGACCCCATGTGAGAACAGGAACCAAAGTCAGAAGATGCCAAAGAAAAAAGTAAACTTGGAAGAAAGACGGGGGCATGTCTTACCCAGTATACCCCTTTGTTCAGAAATAGTTAAAGATAGTTGAGTGTGAGAAGTTGCAAATCTGAGGACAGAAGCTGGAAGCCAGAGTGGAGGTGGTACGAGAGACAAAATTTGCTATTATCTTTTTTATTATTTGCTGTTAAAGTCTTGTGCACGTATCATTTGAATGGAAGGAAAAGATCACACCTTAGTGTGAATCCAACGAAACCAGGCATATGAAATCTTGAATTGTTAACAGTTATATGAGAAAAATTGTGTAGGTGGACTCAGTCCTATGTATGTTATCTTTCAGTTTTTCAAAGTTTAGATGTGTTGTGCTCTGCTAAGTCAATTGAGTCATGTCTAACTCTTTGCAACCCCATGGACTGTAGCCTTCCAGGCTCCTCTGTCCATGGGATTCTCCAGGCAGGAATACTGGGGTGGGTTGCCATTTCCTTCTCCAGAGGATCTTCCCAACCCAGGGATCAAACCTGCATCTCTTACGCCTCCTGCATTGGCAGGTGGGTTCTTTACTGCTTGCACCACTTGGGACGACCTAAGATTAGATAATCTTTAGAAATAAAGTAAGTCCTTTAGACTTCATTTTCTAAGCATGGTGGGTGACGAGCAGCTTCCTAATGACAAACTGCAGCCTCCTGATGCGCTTCTGTTAGCTCTCAGCCATGATGGTGAATTGTGGCCATATTTTCATCTTGGGCTCCATCCTCTTAGACTGTCTGAAGACCATCTCAGAGACTTTACTTCTTTAACTGGGACTGTGTAGCTGGAAAACACTGTATACTTGACTATTTGTCTGAGAGAGGAGTGGTGGGGGAGGATGGAGCATGCTTGAGAGGGAACTGGGATCTTGATTCCATGGTGATGCCTAGGTTACAGGGTACTCAGGATAGCTTCTAAGCAGGAAGAAAGATGAATTTGGAGAATATCCTTGTTTCTCTCTGGCCTAGTCATGGTGGTGGCCAAGGAATTGAGTTATATTCATTTCTTTTGTTGATGTCAATTTGATGACTATTATTAGAGAGTTTGCTGAGCTTTCTTAGAGTGATTTTAATTTCTGTGTTAACTGTGACTTTCTTGATTCCTTAGTACATCTCTATTTTTTTTTTTTTTTCCCATTCCAGAGACTATATATGGGTGCTACTTTCATCCTTTTAATAATGGGTGGCTTGGCTAGGCAACTGGGCTGAAGGAGGTGAGATGTCAAGAGAACAACTTCAGCATCAGATTTAGGTGGTGGAAGGGTCCTTGGCTCTGCAATCAGAGTCTGCTGTTGGGTTAATTCCTCTCCTGTTCCTGGTGTCTGCTTTTCATTTGGAAATGGAAATAATGCTGTCCTATGTAATGTTCAAGATTGTTGTGAAGGTCAAGTGAAAGAGTATAAATTAGAGCATTTGCTAGATTTCCAGTGCTAGAGGGCTGTTGGGAGTTATTATATCCAACCATGACCATGAGGAGAAATGAGAGAAAGCTTTGCCAACTCACTAATTAGACATGTAATCTTTCTCCATAACTTTGACTGCCTTTCATTTCCACTATATTCTCATGTAAACAATTGGAAGGACCTTTTCCTGAGGATGCAGGAGGCTGGCTTGGGCATCTATGAGTGATGGTTTGATAGAGGCCCTGGGAAACCACCTTTCTTGCAGGAGTTTATTCTGATGGAGCCTCTGTGCTAGTTCTCTCCAGGCACTTAATGTCGCAAGCTAGAGGGTGATGGAACTGTATTTCTGGGAATCATGCTCCACAGATGACCTCATGAGCAATTGCCTCTAATTAGTCACTTGAAGTCAATAACATAGAGACGTTTTGTAGCATTTATTTGCGAGAATAAATTATAGGTATCTAAAAAGGGATCTTGGCACCTTTCAAGGCATTACCCATTCCATGAGCTCTGTGGACTCAGTTTGTGATTATGTCTGATAGTATGAGAAGAAAATTGGAGGATCTATTGATGTTTTCCCTAGACTTTGCTATGGGAGAGCCATTTTTAAAGTTTAGCAAGTATTAATTGACCATATATTATGGGTCAGGAGTATTATTTAGTACTGGGGATAGAGAAATGTTTAAGACACAGTTTCTTCACTCAAGAAATTCATAGTCTGGTTTTACCCTTGGGGAACTCTAATAAGAGACATGGGATTCTCCAGGCAAGAATACTGGGATGGATTGCCATGCCCTTCTCCAGGGGATCTTCCTAACCCAGGGATCGAATCCACACCTCTTGTGTGTCCTACATTGGCAGGTGGGTTCTTTACCACCAGTGCCACCTGGGGAGCCCCAATAAGAGGCAGGAGACCAAGCACATACAAGGAGCACTTTGTGATATGGGGATACTAATGAGCAAAGGAGCTTCTGAGAAAAGCTTTAGTAAGTTGTGCATCATTTGCAGGGACCTTAGGAAGGGTCTGTTGCTCATGACTGCATCTTTTTAAAATATTTTTTTGACTATTGGAGTATAATTGGTTTACAATGTTGTGTTTCTGCCATACAACCAAGTGAATCTGCTCTAAGTATACATAATCCCATCTCTCTTGAGCCTCCCTCCCTCTGCCTCACCATCTCATCCCTTTAGGACATCGCAGCATGATTGTATCTTTGGTGCATGCTGTCTACTTCTTATAATGTTAAAAATGATTTCATTTGATACTGCATATTTCCTTAAGAGTATATGTTCCTGTAAGCCCAGACTATTCTATGGAACTTTATAAATCTGTGTCAAATCGCAAGCTAAAGTTCCTTCAGCTTTTTGTATTCTGAGCTACCAATTTCCAATTTAGAATTTGTAAATAGTGGGAGGTGGGAGGGAGGTTCAAGAGGGAGGGACATATGTATACCTGTGGCTGATTCATGTTGGTGTATGGTAGAAACCAACACGATATTGTAAAGCAATTATCCTCCAATTAAAAATAAATACATAAAAGAATCTGTAAATGCTTTTGACTCTTCTTCAGAGCTGTTTTTAGATCAGTGAATACCTTCTTTCAAGCAACAAGCAGCTTTTTCTAAATATCCAGTTACAAAATTGCCATGTCTTTACCATTGTTCAGATGGGTGATTGAGGCCATTGGGGTGGATGTCAGGGCTTGTAGCCCATCAGTTAACTGTGCTTTTGTTCCTCCTTCACAGACTTATTTCTTGGCAGAATTCTCTCAGAGGCACTTCTGTGGGGGCTGTCTCAGACATGGTACTCCTGGCACTGGCTTATGTCTTTGAACTTCAGACATTTGAAAGCAAGAAAGTCCTTGTGATGCTCAACCAGTAGCTCAGGAATTCTCTTCTGTACTTGTCCAAAAGATTGGAAACTTTTTTTTTTTT